>JAGQEM010000281.1:0-33496 GCA_019202945.1 Corynespora olivacea
AGCCCTAAGTAATCCCTTAAGGATTCGTCTTATCTCTGGCTGAATACTATCCTTTTACTATCTCTTCGCTCTCGCCTTCCTGCTACTCAGTATCCCCTCACAGTAGCCGTTACATGACCGTACAGACATTAGATGTTATCTCGTATAGACAATAACTATAATACTAGAAAACATATTAGTATATATTATCCGCGTATAGTAATAGCCTTATAGGGGGGCTGAAGAAGGCTTCCTCAGTAGTACGTATAGTACTAATATATATTATAGGTAATTGCCACGCGTAGAACCTTATAATTCACCGTTCTTATACTAATTTTAGTAAAGCCGGAGAAAATGACGGTTTTTCTACCGACGCTAAGAGATCCACTGATTTATGAATATAACAAATCCCGCGATGCCTGATTGGGGTATCTAGATGTTGCGAGTCATGTCCGTGTATATCTACCGTACAGGACTGACCTGTGGACATTTCGAGCACTTCTCCGACGCCGCTACCCTTGGATTTCGACAAAGTTTGGACATCCTTCCAAGTTTCAGCACGCTTGGCATCGCTTCGCTCTTTATCCTGATCTCACAGCATCCTTCTCCCAGGACCATCTCAAGCAGAACTCCGACTGTCCATCCCCCGTCAAATCACTCAAATCACTCAAATCCGGTTCCAGTTCCGGTTCCGCTCCCACTTCAGGTTCTGGGTGGCGGTCCGGCTCCGCAGGAATCCTCACACCATCGGGAAGCACCACGGCAGCAATCGACTCATCACACTGCACCAACCCCGCATACCTCTCCAACTCCTTCGTCCTCTCGCAGAGATTGAGCGTCGGATACCTCCCCCCATTCCCAGAAGCAGCGTCCAGATCCCCCTCCCTTGGTCCATCCTTTCCCCTGCTCATCCGCACCCTCCTCTTCTGGATACTCTCCAGCGCCAGCGCACTGATGCCGCCCATGCCGAGTTTCTTCCACTCTTCAAAGTACCCGATCGCCATGGATCTTTTTTCCGGCTGCGGCGCGTGGAGCCCGACAAGGTACAAGGGCGCCGCCATGCGCATGTACGCGCACCCGATCCTGAACGCGCGGAGGAAAGCAGCCACTTCCAGGATCTTCTGATGGTGGTCGGTGAAGTCGAGATAGGAGACGGCGAGTCTGGGTGCCAGGATGGAGAAGAGGATGCGAGCGGTGGCGAAGAAGGCGATGCACAACGCCGTGAACGGATTCCTGTACAGGACGCCACCCTGCCCGGTCACCCACTGCAACCTCTGCCCCTTCTCTTCCGCCTTGCCGGTAAACTCCTGCCACAGCGCCTCCACCCCGTCTCTGACCTCCATGAAGCCCTCCAGATCAATCAGCTGCCTCGTCTCCCCCTCCCCGTCCTCCAGGTCGATATATATCTCCGACAGCCGCGTGATGAAGGTCACCAGGCGCTGGAAGATGGGAATCCGCCTATAATCGAGATTCTCTCGTAATATCCGTTCCGCCGGCACCGTGTCCCCTCTGTCCCTTTCCTCCCTGTCCGTCGTCAGATAAACCAATGCCATCTGCGTCCGGATGTGAAAATAGAGCTGGCACATGACGCCGTGCATGCACTGATCCGGCCCCACAAGCTGTACCATCCGCGCCGCGCCACTCACATGGCCCCGATACGCCTCGCTGGACGTCGCATTCATGGCCTCGAAGATGCTCAACAGAACCGAAGTCGACACCATGTGCGCCGTGATCTTCCCCCTTTTCCCCTTTAGCCGGATCGCCCTGCCGTGGCTCTGCAGCGCTTTGCCGTAGATGCTGCAGGCGTCCTGGAGGAGGGAGAGGTTGCGGGTCTTCATGCCGCTGAAGGCCGAGGCGGCCGCGTAGAGGGCAAGGGAGAGGGCGTTGTTGGTTCCGTCCGTCGCCATGTCGGGGAGGCTATGCAGCCACGTCCTTCGGTTTTGGATGTCTTCGCTTTCGCCCGACGAGGTGAAGTAGATGAGGAATCGGTCGTAGAACAACTCGCTCAGGACGTTGCGTTGGGATATCGGCATGCCCAGTCCCCACATCAGTTCGGGGAGAGAGTACAGGGCCAAACTCGATGCATCCGGAGCCATCTCTTGCATTTGCGCATTCACGGTTGCTTGCACGGGTGGAGATCCTTTCTTTTTCTTCTTCTTCTTACTTGGGGCTTGGGTTTGGCCGGTCATGTCGATTATAATGGGGCCGTTTGAGGGTCCTGGGCAGGTCCGGCCGAACTTGATGCACATCAGGCACTGTGGGAGCGTGGCATCACATTTTATTCTCTTCTTTCGGCATGTGGCACACGCATTTGTTCTGGGTGGCATTTTCAACCGAGTTTTACGGATAGGCACCGTCAATGCAAGCGAATGTAAAGGAATTTGGCCACTTTGAAGGCATGTGAGCTGGAGCTGGAGCTGGAGCTAAGGGCGTATTAGTCAGCCACCATTATGAACGACGATCCGGCGAATCCTTTCGGTTAGTCCAAATCCATGTGGTCTTTACATAGTAGACACTGAAACCGTCAGTCTTGCAACACGGCGCGAAGATGTATCTAGAGCAAGTACGCAGAGACTCGTGGAGACGGTAATGCCTTGCCGCATGAAGCAGGCATGGGATGTATAACTTCACAATCTGGATAGGCTAACTAACCCCATGCTCGCTCAAGCAAGTCTGCATACATTCTCGTTTTCCATCCCGAGAGTGGGCATTCATTCGTCTCCCCCATCCAAGTTGTGTCAGTTTCGTTTCCAGGTCCACGATGTTGCAGTACCATCTACAACAGACTCTTGATGGTCTGACCGCCCTCGAACACATCTCCCTTCTCCAACTTCTGCCATCCCTGCACGGCCCCGACCTCCACGCAGACCATCTGCTTGTACCCATCATCCGGCGAGAAGTCACCCATGGCCTTGGCCTTTTCGATCCACGGATTCCAGACAACCGTATCCTGCAGATTGTCGCGCACAACATCGAATCGCGGCTTGCCGTCCTCCACCACCGAGGTGGTGTCTTGCGGGATGGATGCGTAGACGCGGTCGACTTCGCCGGTGATGGCGATCGAGTTGTCGGATTGCTTGTGCGTGGTTGCGTCGAGGACCTTGTCGACGTAATCCACGCCCAGGAGACCGTTGATGGCCACCTTTGAGATGTCCTGTCCTCGAATTAGCACCGCCCTGGCCATCGCCCCCCCATGCGGGGAGAGAGCAAACCGACATTGATCTTCAAGTACGTGTGCAGCAGGAACTGGAACTCGAAGCTCTGCTCGCCCTCGTTGCGCACATTCACCACCGTCTGCAGGGCATCCTTGCTCAGCGTCACGCTGTACACGAGCCCAAAGTCCAACGGCCACGCCTTGTGCGCCTCCTCGCTCAGTCCCTTGGTGTACAACCCAAAGTCCAGCTTGACCGAGTTGGAGTCGACCGTGTCTTCGGACGTCGACTTGCCCAGGAACTCCCAGCGCGATGTTCGTGCGAAGCCGTGTTGGGGGAGCGACGAGGTGGGGTGGCCGGATTTGGGCGGGGGGCCAAAGACCTGCGATTCTCCTCTCAGTAAAGCCGGCTTGCAACCGTCGCCGTGGGGGGGTCAGGTACCGGGAAGACGACCGGGATCCCGCCTCGGACGGCCTTTGATCCATCGAGCGCCGCCTTGTCACTCAACCACAAGTTCTCCGTCTTCCCACCGTTGCTCTTCCAGCTCGTCACCGTGGCACCGAACAGCAGCACCTCGACGCTCTCCCCGGAGGGCAGAGTGGCGACAACCTTTGAAGACGAGCCAGTCCCCGAGATCTCGACCTGGGCCTCGGGAACAGAGGCACCGGTGGCACTGAGGGCCGAGGGGCGGTTTGCGCGGTCGACCATGTCGATGCAGGGCGCGCGCAAAGGGATTCGGGATGGGGACCAGGACGTGATGCGGAAGATGTGCAGAAGATGCGGAAGAGAGTTTGTCAGGAAGCAAGAGGCTCAGTCACGCTCTTTTCTCCACGAACCTGGGAACGCAAACCTTGCAATTGCGGGTGAAAGTGAGCGAGTGCCCTGTTTATCTGCAAAACCTCGAATGGGGATCGGGAGGAGCAGAGGCTACAAGGCGGTGTACCGGCAGAGGAGAGAACGAAGGTACGAGGAGGGCACGTGGAGGGGTACGAGGTGATTGCCCCACCATCGGCGCGCGGCGAGTACAACACACAAGCAGTTCCAGCTCCACCATGCGCCGACCTTCACCTGAAACACTGGCGGCTGGGTGACGAGCGAGTCGGCATGTCGCCTGAGCTGTCGCGGCGCCAGAAGTGCCGAAGCCCAGTTCACCGGCTCCACCAGACGTATTCTTGTGCATGTACGTGCAAGTGGGAAGGATGATTTGGCATTGTCCATGCTACTCATTCCCATGCTCACCAACCAGGGGAAATACAGAGCTGTCACGCTTCTGCCTACGTCGTACCGTTTACATATACGCACACACACCTTCATTCCATCATTCCATCATGGCTTGCCCTTCCCCGTCCTCGCTCCTGCGCCCGGCGGCATGTATCTTGCGCCTGATATGGAAAAGCGTGTCGTCAATCGCCCTCTCTTCGTGCCGATCCAGGACTAATTCCTGCGAGCTCCGGAATAGCGCGTCCTTGAGACTCTTTAGCTGATTGAGGATGCTGCGCGGCGTGAGGATGACACGGTCGACGAAGGAACGACTGGGCGTTGCAACTTCACCGGAAGCTTGCTGTGACGGTGGCTGGTTTTGCGATCCATCTGACGCCATCGTGACATTTGGCAGCTGCGGTGCAACCTTTTCCTTCTTCTCGCCCACGGATGCTGCATCTTGGGCAGGTGCAGCACCTGCTTCTTCTCCTTCTTCTTCTTCTTCCACCACTGGGGACGAGCGACCCGGACGGGGGCCTTTGGGAGTCACGCGGACATGACTGAGACGCTTAGCTACCGAGTTCTTCGAAGGCACGGGCTTTGCGGAGCTGACGTCCTGGCTAATGCTCCTTCGTGCCCGTTTGAGTGCTGGCGTATCCTCCACCACATCTTCCGAGTGTGTC
Source organism: Corynespora olivacea (assembly GCA_019202945.1). Classification (NCBI taxonomy): domain Eukaryota; kingdom Fungi; phylum Ascomycota; class Dothideomycetes; order Pleosporales; family Corynesporascaceae; genus Corynespora; species Corynespora olivacea. The sequence goes on from JAGQEM010000281.1 coordinate 5,015, forward strand.
TCCACCAGACTGAGCAAAGATGTCGATCGAGTGACTCCTCGCTTGCGGCTTGTCTCCGCCATCGTGACCTCGCTTTGCAAGTTGGCCGGCAGGCTTTTCCTCGTCTTCTTCGCTGCACTCCGGGTGATGCCAGGAGACGCAACAACGATATTGTCGAGTAGTTCATCGGTGGCGGGACATGGCGGCACGGGAACCCGAGGAGATGCATCTTTCGATCTCCTGGGCCGTCCTCGCTTTGGCGGCGGGATTGGGCTGGATACTGCCAAGTTACGGGAAGAACGGCGGGTCGTTCGAACCCGAGGACTTTCTGTACCGGCAGCAGCCTGGCTGGAGAAAGAATCACCGATACGGCTTGTGCTGCTGCCGTCTGCTTTGGACGCTGCAAAGTCGGCTTGGGTCGGTGTTGCGACCTGCGTTTCGTCGACTTCGACGTCATGACCGGCCGGTGTAGCGAACACTTGCCGCGCTTTACGGGCACCCTTTCCAGACGGTTTGCTGCCCTCTTGCTCGTGAGCAAGCATATCCGCATGGATTTGCGCGGTGAGCTGCAAATCGATCGTGGAGCTCGGCATATCAGAACCTTCCACTTCAGACGTGACGACATCCGCATCCGGCATATCAGAGTCATCGGTCCCCTGGAGTGCATTCTCATCAACAGCATCACCTTCATCAAATGAGGTAAGGAACGATTCGTCCATTTGTCTGTAATCGAAGCTGTCTGTACCCATTCCTTCAGAAGTGACGTGGCTCTTGAGGAGCGTTGCGTGTGCATCTTTCTCGAATCGGGGTGGCGAGGATCCAAGCTCATCCCTATCGTTGGCCAACTGGACTGTGCGTACGGCAGTAGGGGTGGCAACGCTTGTCTGATCACTGACGACTTCCTGATTTCGACTGCGAGCGTGTGGAGTCGGGGAAGAACCAACAAAGACATCCATCGGACCGACGGGTGGAATGCGCCTCAGAGGGGTCCGAACATTTTCCACCGGAAGGTCGTCACCGCTCAAAGCATCCGAATGTATTTCGAGCGGGGACGGAGCTGGAATGGCCGCCCGAGGTTGGGCAGGAGACGAGGCAGATCCGATGTCTGCGTAGAGGTTGTTTCCCACTCCTTGACGTTCGAGCACCTCTCGCTGTCGCTCGGTCAGGATCTGCGACTGCTGAAGCAGCGGATTCGAGGGCGAAGAGGTGATGGGCTGGAATTGAATTTGCGAATTGTCATGTCGAAGACGGGCTTTGGGAGTCAGTCGGGCAGATGTCCGTCTGCTGGTGGCGCTGGATACTGCGGGAGAACGCGACTTGCGAGCACTCTTGGTGATTCGGAAGGGCGACTCTTTGACGTGTGGGCTCTTGAGCTTCCGTATCGGTGCCGTGGAGCTATCATCCGAGTCGTAGAAAATGACTGGGTCGTCCTGTGACGGTTAGCTGGGGTGACGGGAGATGGAAATTAGCAGGCTTACATTATCGACCTTGCCGATTTCCAGAGAGGGCAAGGAAATTTCAGCAGTACTCCACAGTCGTCGGAGCGCCTTCTCCAGCCGGGCTGGGTATCGGAGCGTTTCTTGCTTGCCGAATGTTGCGTTCCACGTGGCAATTGACCTTTCCACAATGCCACGCCGGCAGCTAATGAATCCAGCGGTAACCAACGGTTCCAGATACGACAAGGTCTGACTGTTTTTGTTGGGAAGCCTTTCCATAGCGGCGCACACTTCCTTCCACAAGTTCAAGACCTAGGCGGCGTCAGCTTTGCAGACGGACGGGACGTTGAATCTGGCTTCTTACCTCGGCATGCAAATCCTTCAGCGGCTGCTCCGTCACATGCATCTTCTTGTCTGCATCTTCTACCCATAAGCGGACGGTGTCCTGGATCTTCCGTAGGTAGATGGCGAGCATGGCGACTGAACACAATCGAATAGAGTTCGCCAGCGCCGTGAGCAGACCTCGCACTTCATCGACATCGTACGTGCTCAGCTCGAGATAGGTCGCATTACCGATAGACACGAGCGAAGTATAGAAATGGATATATGGATCGAAGTCGATGTTGCGTCCGGGGTTGGGAGAAGAGGGCCAAAGCTCCTGGCGAGCTTGGTCAACGGTTCTCCGGGAGATCATCTTGGGCAGATTTTTGAGGAGAATGTTGAGGAAGGGCAGTCCCATCCGTTTGTTTGCTTCCGGAATCTGGATCAGAACGCATTCCGAAACTTTCTCGATGACGGCAAGAACCACGGCACCTTCGCCGGCTTCTCGTCTGACCGTCTCTGTAAAGCAGGTCAATAGCTCCTGACCTGGGGGTTTCCTCAAGAAGCGTGGCGCGCCCAGCGACAAGATGTCAACGACCAGTTCGTATTCCCTGCCCAGCTGTCGCGAGCCATGGCCATTCACATCCAGCTTTTCCTGTATGCAATCCTTTGCGAATGCAGCAACAAGGTCCAAAAATGCTTTCCTGACCGGGGTTTCGGAGCCTGCATGTATCGTGGTAGAACAATCTCGGATCAGTTCCAACTTGGAGGGACGTGTGTTTTGGGCTTTGCAGCACGGCTCGATGATCAGCCTCAGGGCTCGCAGCCTCACGGCATCGGCAAGTCTCCCTTCGGATCGATTGACGAGCAGGTCGACGAAGAACAACAGGGGGGATGTTCGCGACCCCTGCTGGCGGGAACGTGATGGTGTCGATGCGACTTCAACCTCGTCCTGGGGGTTTCGAGCGAGGCACTTGTCCGCGATCGCAAGCGCACCCAGCTTCTCGACGGTGGTCTCCAGCAAGTAGCAGAATTTGTTCGCCCAATTGTCTTCCTTTTGCTGGGATAGAGCCAATTTCGCAGCGTGCGTGTCCCACATACGACGAAGAAGGTTGACGATGTGAGCCATTGCATCCTTGGATCCGCTGGATGCCATGACTTCTTGGCTGCTTGCCACGTTCAAGGATTGCAAGAGCGACAGCCACATGGTTTTTGCCGGCTCGTCCTTGCTATCGTCCATGGCCCAGGGCGTAGCATCCAAAAGGGTTTCGACGAAGCCAAGAATCGCGGCAAGAGACTTTCGCACCCAGCGCGGGTCCAACAGGGGAAGCTCCTCGCGGTGCATCATGGCTTGGGGCTTCAGATCCAGCGCTCGCTGTGCGTCCCAAGGTTTCCTCGAGCCATTGAGAAGCGCCGACACGACACGGCAAGCGGCCATGGCATGAACGGGCGACATTGCGGACTCGGACGGGGTCCAGAAGTCGACCACAAACTCCTTCCAGTATCGATCGAGCTGTTTCTGGGATGCCAGCGGGTGGAGCGAGTAGTACAGAAGGAGGAAGTAGGCCGATGTGGCCGCTTCGCGTTCGGTGGTCTTCCACGGACCGCGCCGTGGGTGCTGCAGCTGATATCGGGGCAGGGCAATGCAGATCTTGGTCCACTTGGTCTCCGTCTCCTCGTCGATGCTGACCGCGTGCACAAGAAAGCCAAAAGCAACATTGGCATGCAGCTTGACCGCCTCATCGGGGGCGTTGAGGCATTCGTGGAAGAGCTTGAGCCAATCGGTCAAAGCCGGGAAAGCGCTGGGGTTGAGGGAATCGGTGAGCAGCGCCGTGATGGCTGACCACACCTGAGGCACCATGGCGGCGTTCTCGCCCCGCAGCATCCTCTCCAGCTCCTTGGTCACTATCTTTGCGATGGTGTCGCCGGCCTTCTTCTGCTGATTCAGGACGGTGAGAACGGATTTGGCCACCTGCCGATCCGCGCCCATCGTCCTGGCCGCGGTGATGGCGGTGTCGAGGGCACTCTGGTTGATGTCCTTTTGCGGGGAGAGCAGCGACTGGACGGTGTGTTTGAACCATCTCTCGGCGTGTTTGGCCATGACTTCGGGCGTCTGCTGGATCAGCTTCCTGTAGATGCGGATCCGGTAGGCCAGCACGGACTGGCCGGATACGCGGTCCTGGATGTTGTCCAGAAAATCCAGGATGCGCTCCACCCGGGCCGTGGTCATGATCTTGGGCCGGAACGTCTGCTGCATGAGCATGGCCAGGTGGGTGTTGACGACCGTCTTGGACATGTCCTTGTCGGATGCCACCTGGACGATGCGGTCGATGACGAAGATGCAGAAGTCGTCGCTCATGGCCGGCCGGAGCTCGGGGATGCGGACCAGGGCCATGAGCAGCTTCAGGGCTTGTGCCACGAGCTGCGAATCCAGCCCCGACCCGTTGATGCCCACGGCCTGTGCGTCGCGTCGAATGAACTGGGTGAGCAGGGTCATCTTGGCCAGCAGCGCCTGCACATGGGGGATCTTGTCGTATGCCTGCAGGGTGCGGTGCAGCGAACTGTAGGCGTCGAACCGAGAGCTCCGCAGCTGCGAGGCCAGCTGCTTGACCATGGACTCGAGCATCTCGGCGAACGACTTGTGCTTGTGTGCCGGGGCGCTCTCGTCTGCGGAGGGGGGCGTGGAGGCGGCGTCCATGGGCTTGAGGATCGACTTGAGCGGCTTCGACACGCGCGTCTGGGGCAAGCTGTGGAGCAGGGCCGAGGCGTGCTGGGGCAAACTCGAGGTCGGTATCGCGCATGGCACGGCGTCGAAGTTGACGCGCTTCTTCCTGCCGGCGGCGGAGGGCGGCGACGTCTGCGGCGTGCTGAGCAGCGGTCTGGCGGCAACGAGCGTCGCGGGCGGGGGGTTGGCGGCGAAGGGGTCGTTCAGGAAGTCGAGCAGGTCGTCGGCATCGTCGTGGGCGTCGTGGGCGTCGAGAGGTTTGGACGGCGGCGGAGTGGGAGGACGAACGCAGAGCGACTGGAGCTTGGACACCATGGCTGCGCGGAAATCAAGACACACGAGCAGCAGAGAACGAGGGCGCTGGCATGGCGGGAGGGAGCCGGTCGAGGAGCTCGGACGCGTCGCGTTTGGCTGGATAACGCGTGGGTGGACATGGAGTATATGTGCATCTCGGCATCCGCATCTCGGCATCTCTACACTACCTAGATATCCGCATGCGCCCCGCCAGATCCCCCAAGACGCCCCCTCGAACCCCGACCGTTCTGCACATGTGCAACACGCGATGCTCTCGAGAATGCCGTCCAAAGCGCGCGGCGGGACGGAGGTCACCCGCCTGCTCGACGAACTGACGGCGGACCTCGCCGCAAAGAAGCTGGCCGCGAAGCGTATGCGCCCCTCGACTGGCCCCTTTCCCATCCCAAGCTCACGCGCTGCACAGGCCGGCGCCAGCTCCTCGAGGAGCTCAAGGTCCACGGCCGTGCGATCGAGAACTCGGCTCCCATCTTCACGGAGCAGGTAAACGCTGCGCCCGAGCCCCCATCGCATGCTGCATCCTGACTGAGAGGCCGTGCAGGGCCTCGAAACCCTCGCCCGCTATGCCTTTGACGAGCCCGACGTCCACGTCAACCGGGAAGCGCTGCGCTGCATCGCCAACGCCCTCCTCCTCGAGCCGAAGATGCGCCAGGTGCTGGTGGACCTGGGCTACGCTCCCAAGGCCGCCGACGGGTTGAAGGCACGCCCTCCCCCCCATGCAGCAACCGTGGCAGGTCCTAATGGCCCAGCGTGCAGAGCGAAGACATCGACGACGAATTCCTCCTCTCCCGTATCCTCTTCCTCATGACCTACGACACCGACGCAGACTACGACTCCCTCGTCCAGCACCACAACCTCGCCGAGCACATGAACCTCGCCATGGCACGCCACGCAAAGCGCTACTCCAAGTCCGCCCGCCGCCACTCGCAAATGCACACCTCGCCCATGGATCTCATGGCCCTCTCCGAGACGCTCAAACTCCTCTTCAACATCACCCACTTCTACCCCGATCTCGCCGAGCACTTCGCCCAATCCATACCGCACATCTTCAAGATCATGAACCGGAGGAAGATACCCAACCCGCCCCTGCAGGCCCCGGTCAACTATCTGATCAACGCCTTGATCAACCTGGACCTGGAGGACAGGAAGGGCCAGCAGCTGAAGTTCCTGGGCATGAACGCCGTGTTTCCCAAGATCGACGCCAAGTGCAATGCGGAGCACCTGATCAACATCCTGGACAATGCCATTGTCGCCTACTCGGAGCGGGAAATGGATGAGGCCATCGCGCCCGTGCTGACGCTCATCCGCCGCGTGTACGAGATCGCGCCGGACGGCGTGAAGAGGTACATGGAATGGCTCCTCCTCCCCACCGACGAGGAGCGCTCGCGGCCCCTCGGCCAATCCGACACCCTCTCCGCACGCCTGCTGCGCCTCTCCACATCCGCCATGACGCCGTCGCTGCGGGGCTCGATATCCTCCATGATGTTCGAGCTTTCCGGCAAGGACGCGAGCAGGTTCGTGCAGAACGTCGGCTACGGCTTCGCCTCGGGCTTTTTGCTCAGCAACAACATCCAGATGCCGGAGAATGCGCTCGAGGCACACGCGACGGCCGAGGCCGAGGGCATCCCCGTAAACCCCATCACGGGCCAACGGCTGGACGCCGAGGAACCGAGCAGAGAAGACCCCATGACGGAGGAGGAGAAGGAGCGCGAGGCCGAGAGATTGTTCGTGCTGTTTGAAAGGTACCCACCCCCTCACCCATATCCTTCCCCCTCACCCATATCCTTCCCCCTCACCCATATCCTTCCCCCTCACCCATATCCTTCCCCCTCACCCATATCCTTCCCCCTCACCCATATCCTTCCCCCTCACCCATATCCTTCCCCCTCACCCATATCCTTCCCCCTCACCCATATCCTTCCCCCTCACCCATATCCTTCCCCCTCACCCATATCCTTCCCCCTCACCCATATCCTTCCCCCTCACCCATATCCTTCCCCCTCACGAACTCGAAGCTGACCCATCATCCCCCCCCCCAGGCTCAAAGCAACGGGCGTTGTGGACATCCAGAACCCGGTCGAAGAAGCGTACCGATCCGGCCGCATCGAAGAACTGCCGGATGATGCCGATTAACCAAGCTGTTTTCTCTGTTTCGTCGGAGCTGCGGGCCATTATCGGAGCGGGGCGTCGGGAGGAACCTTTTTTGCGGGAAGGGAATCGGTGGCAAGGAAGCAGCATCGTTCAAGACGTTGGTCATGGAAATGTAACGGTCAATTGCACCGAGGACTATATGCACAACTCGGGTGACGCGACCTCGAAAAGACGGGCGCGGACAAAAAGGAAACCACTCATTGTACAAAAGATTGCTCTTCAAACTGACCCCTCGCCTTCTGCGCTCATTGTCCCGGTGAAACGAGCTGACCCCTCTTGCTTGCATCGTGCGCCCAACCACCGGCCAAGGCCTCGCCTCCGTTCTGGGCTCCGTAGTCCTTCATCCTCTGCTCCAGCTCGGGCCTGAAATGCCTGATCAATCCCTGCAACGGCCATGCAAAAGCCTCGCCCAGGGCGCAGATGGTGTGGCCCTCGCCCTGCTTGGTCAGCTCCTGCAGCATGTCGATCTCGCGGATGCGGCCCTGGCCCTTCTCGAATCGGTCCATGATCTGGTGCGTCCACTTGGACCCTTCTCGGCACGGCGTGCACTGGCCGCATGACTCGTGGTGGTAGAACTTGGCGAGCCGGGTGATGGCGCGGACGACGTCGGTGGACTTGTCCATCACAATGACCGCCGCGGTTCCGAACCCGGACTGGGCGTCCTTGAGGGCGTCAAAGTCCATGAGCTGGTCGTCGCAGATGTGCTTGGGGAGAATGGGGGTCGATGAGCCGCCCGGGATGACGGCCAGGAGATTGTCCCATCCGCCCTTGACACCGCCGCAATGCCGGTCGATGAGCTCGCGGAGAGGGATCGACATCTCTTCCTCGACGGTGCAAGGGTTGTTGACGTGGCCGGAGATGGCGAAGAGCTTGGTGCCCGCGTTGCGCTCCCGGCCGAATCCTGCAAACCAGCTGCCTCCTCTCCGGCAGATCGTGGGTGCCACGGCGACGGTTTCGACATTGGCAACGGTGGAGGGGCATCCGAAGAGACCGACGGCGGCAGGGAACGGGGGCTTCAGACGGGGCTTCCCGGGCTTGCCCTCGAGGGACTCGATGAGCGAGGTTTCTTCCCCGCAGACGTAGGCGCCCATGCCGCGGTGCACGAAGACGTCGAAGTCGTAGCCGGAGCCGCAGGCGTTCTTGCCGATCAGACCAGCTTGGTATGCCTCCTGGATGGCGCGCTCCAGAACGGTGGCTTCGTGGTAGAACTCTCCTCGGATGTAGATGTAGGCGGCCGTGGCGTTCATGGCACGTCCGGCGACGAGACAGCCCTCGATGAGCTTGTGGGGGTCCTTGCGCATGATCTCGCGGTCCTTGCAGGTTCCGGGCTCGCCCTCGTCGGCGTTGACGACGAGATAGCGGGGCTTGCTGTCCTTGTCCCAGTCCTTGGTGTTCATGAATGACTGTGCCATGTCAGCCGGTGCTCCCAACGCCCTCCGCCTTCCACCCTGCCCCCTCTCCCCGTCCCCCTTATCCGACGTACCCATTTCAGACCCGAGGGGAAACCAGCACCACCTCGGCCACGCAGGCCCGACGCCTTGACCTCGGAAATAATCTGCCCAGCATCAGCAAAGCCCAGCCGTCGCGTGGTAGGGCAGCGCGCACCCAGTCGTGGCCCTTGAGCAGGATCTCCTTGGTCTTGTACCAGTCGCCGTACTTCATCGCGCTCTTCAGGTCTGCGCCGTGGTGGCCGTACAGGTTCTGGAAAATCCTGTCCTGGTCCTTGAGCCCTCCATACGTCCGCTTCGGCGCATCCTGCACGGTGGCCAGGTTCCTCCTCTGCGGGCGCGACGGGGTGGTGGTGGCGGCGGCGGCGGCGGCGGTGGAAAGGCGCGAAGCTGCAGAAGCTGCCGGGAGAGCTCGGTGGGCGACGGCGCTCAGCGTCTGCGGGGCGGGTGCATGGCGGGCGAGCATCTTGGGCACGAGGTCGGGCTGCAGCCGTGCAATTGATGCTCTGGAGACGCGCGGGCGGGCGTGGGCGGTGATGGTCGTGTGGTCGTGTGGTCCTGTGTGTGGCCGCTCGAACTTCGCCGTGACACCCGATGGATGGCCCTTGGATGTGTAATCGCCAAGTGCTGCGTGCGATTGGTCCATCTGCAATCGTTGACGACAGCGACTTCAACACCATGTATCAAACCTCGCCATGTCATTCCACAGCTTTTCCATCCTATCCTGACGTGACTGTCGTGCCTCTCACGGCTACATAGGCTCTCAGAGGCTTGGGTCAACACCGCCCAGATGCCCATATTCGTCTGCAAGCACAACAGCTCCGTTTGGATGCTGTGCAAACAAAACAAAATATGGGCATTCATCCGCAAAGACGGCATACGTTCTTCGTTTGTCAAAGCTGGTGCAGACCTCTTCCGGTCGTGTTTCCCGCTCTCAGTACTCCACTCAAGGAAGCCTTCCAGCTTCACCAATCCTTTCCCGCACCCTCCCCTCATCTGCAAAATCTCCTTTCAAAGAGCCCGCACTCTTTCGGTGAGTCCTTGTCAAAACCCCCTGGCCCAATGGCGGAACCCGCGAACGGCGAACCCACCTTGGTCTCCGACGGCAAGCGCATGCGCTCCGTCTGGCTTCCCGGCGACGGCAATGGCAATTCCGCAGACCACCTCATCAAGCGCAGCATGAACACACTCAAAGGCCACCCGACCTGGAAGATGTATGCCGACGACGTTGACCTCCCCATTGTCCGCGGCAGCCCGGATGAGCCGCCTCGCTACGTCTACCTCGACGACAAGGCCTGCTACACCATCTGGTGCACGGGCGCTTACACCAAAGCCGAGCTTGGAGAATTCTGGCCCTTTGACTTCAACAGCGGCGGCAACGTGAAGAGCGGCAGGAAGAATCGGGGACGCCCGGCATGGTCCGATGAAACGGAGACCGAGTATGCAAAGGCGCCGTTGAGGGGCAAGGGAAACGAATTCGAGTTCTGTGGCGAGCTGCCTGTGACCGAGTACGCGCCGGTTCGCCCCAAGTTCAAGACGAAGATGGAGCAGCTTGTTGCGCAAGAGATTGCCGAAGAGGAGCAGGCCAAGGAGGATGGACCACCCATGGAAGGTAACCAGGCTGCCACCCCAACTAAATGGACCCCATCTATGACCTTCCAGACCCCAAAGCGCCCTCTTCCCACAACTTCCCTCCAGCTCGGCATCAAACCACTGCCACTCACCTCTCGCCCCTTCGAAGGCCCCTCCAACTCGGAGGGCCCAAACTCTTGGAAGCACAAGCGCAGGCGGGCAGAGATCTCCGGCGGTGATGCGCAGGAGGCACCCGAATCCGAAGGCACCCCTTCACCTGCCAAACGAGCGAACATGGGCGCTGGTTTGAAGGACGCTCGGCGTTGAAGGGTTTCAGGATCATGGTATTCTTTTGAATAGGAAAGAAATGCATCCACATGCATTGTAGTGCGTAGTGCGCTGCATGCTGTAAATAGTTCCCGAAAGCCATGTTCGTCGCTATCATGCGGAGGAACGGTGACACTAGATCCACAAGCAGCAATCCACCACCCGCAAATCTATGCCGTCACACTTCCCCAAGAAGTAATTTTTTCACACAGCTGTGGAACATAGATTGAATCTCGGCTTGGTGCACGGTTATTTTTCGAGTCATGGACACATGGCTTTTCTGTTTCGGGAACGGACCTCGCAAACTGGCCGAATAGATAGTGGCTTTCGGACCGTGATGGTGCTTGTGGGGCATTATATGTAGTTGTGCTAAATACGACGTATGAAGTTCGAGATGAAACAGACTTGCTAGGGAAAAAATATCTAGGCTTTCATTCTGAGATCAGCACGACGTGGTACGATGCATCTACAACGCTTTTCCCTCTGCATCGATGGTATGGTGGACCTTGAAGCCTGCATGCATGTTGTCAGTCCAGACCTGGGCGGGTGTGACTGCAAGGAAGGGGGTACTTGCTCGTCGGTAGAGGATCCCAGGAATCACCTCCATCGCTCAAAAAGCGCAGAGCTGCACCCTCCTCCTTTTTCGTCCTCAATTGGCCCTGATGGCCAGGGGCACGCTTCAGCGCCTTGAGGTTCCCGAACATCTTCAGCTGTTCCGACAGGCCAGCCACAGCTATGGCTTTTCCCATAGACATGGGTAATCCGCAGCTGAATTGGATATACCGTTCCCCTGGGCGGTCCAGCTTGATCTCATCGGGGTTCGGGAGGACGTTCGGATCGCGTGAGGCCTTTGCAATGTCCAACAGGACCGAGTCCCCCTTCCTGACATCATGTGTGTTTGGGCCATCGACTAACGTGGCGTTGAGAGAACCGAGACGCAGGATGCTTGATACCGGCGATGCGAGGCGAAGGGCTTCCAAGGTGTAGCGACGAACTTGCTCCGGGGCTGTCGATGAAGGGTCGGCAGCTAACTTTTGGATTTGGGGCCAGTCTCTGGAGAAGTAGGGTTCTTGGAGAAAGAGATCGATTATTTGAGTCATCTGGGTATGTTAGTCACCAATCGTGTACCACGGGACAATGGATAAACAGACCGCGTGCGCATTGAGAACGGCGGTAAAACTGGACAGTGTAATAACCAAGCCGACAACCTCATCGACGCTTTTTCCGCCTTCGAATAGTCGCTGAAGAAGATGGATGCCGTGATTCGGCAGTAGTTCATCTTTGTGCAATTTCGGACCCGTAAGCTGGAATACTTTTCCAGTCGGCCGGGTTTTGACGGCTTCGCAAATCGGCTTGATCTGGTCGACAAGTTGGCCGTAGGCCTCGAGCGCATTCTTTCGAATAGCAAAAGACTTCGTAGGTTCCGTATCGAGGAAAATGAACATGTAGATTGCGCAGAACAGCGCGTACAATCCCCTGTCATCCAAATCGGCGTCGGCATGCTTGCTGTCTTTTATGGGAATGTGGAAGAGGCGTGCTGCAAATTGAGTCCAACTGAGAATCGCGACATCCTTGGCAGCATCCACTTCGTAGATGTTGCGTAGCTTTTTGCTGCATTGAACAACCAGCTCATTGGTGATGGTCGATATGCACCGACTGAAGTCGTCGGTGGAAGATGCAGATGAGTAAAGTGCACGATGTATCAGCTTTCTTTTTTCCGTCGCAGCAGCAGTGTCGGAGCCGAGCATATGCTCAAAGTCACCCAGCTGGTTGAAAGCCTTGCTGTAGGGGATCGAGTATGACCTGGAGTACAACAAAACATTGTCGACACCTTTCCAGGTCGTTACGATGATGGACTTGGGTGCAAGCTTCGGGGGCTCGTAACTATAGTCAGATAGCTGGTTCAAGGACTGCTTGATCTTGCGCATTTCCGAAGGAATTGTGAACGGATACAAAGCATAAATCGAGTTTCCGCGGTACTATCCAGCTAGTTTGGATTAACCTGTGTTCCCTAGGCGTTCTGTATGACTTACGAAAAGCTCTCATAAGTAGCTTGTACATGACTCCGCCTCCTGCAACTGACTTGTCATTGCCAGCTTCTCTGAACCCAAATGCCGTCAGCAGAACTGGTGAATAGTCCAAAGTGTAGAATCTGTCAGCTCGAAGAAGTGTGATGGCGTCTGAAAGGATGGCACGTGTGGTTGTAAAGCCAGCGCAGAGCCCGGAACCAGGTGTCATGGATTGTCTGGTTTCTTCTACGACGCAACCCGGGTAGAACTCAACGTTGTCGACGTCTTCGTACAATGCATGCAGGGAGGTGGCCACGTCTATCAACGCGTTAATGGAACCCGGAAAAACTTTCACCTGTGACGTACCTGGATCAGAGTTGACGTCTGTGAAGGTGCGGTGTGGTTGCATGCCAAAGTGACTTCGAACCTCATTCAATGTAGCTACACCCCAACGCCTGGCCTGATGAATTCCCAAGATCTCGATAGCTTTCAGAGCAATCGGAACATTCCGGGCGCCGAAACTGCTTGCGCAGTCTTGTGTAGCGTCCGTTAGGAGCTTGACCAGGTCTGCATCATTAAAGTATCCTTTCGCATTTCGTTGGAGGCCCCCGAACGTTCGATGACTCGGGTCAGCTGGCAGTTGCATAGCCCATGCTCGCATCCCAGCACTCAGCTCCTTTTGGGTGAGGTCTTCCAACTTGGTATTCGGGAACAGCTTTTCGAAGAAGTCATTGACAAACTGTTCATTCCTGGGTGAAATTGCAGAGTGCCAGCGGTATATTAAGTTGAATTCCACACTGGCTTGGTTTCCAATGCCCTTCTCAATGCTTTCTCGACCAAATAGCGTAGCATAGTCTTTCTGAGCATCAATGCCCCACTCCGAGTCTGTTCGCTGGAGGTTCAGGATTGTCCGGATGTAGTCGTTCCTGAGAACTTGAACATACAAGCTGGAGGTGACGAGACGTGCGGTCTGGAAAAGATCATTATCCCGCTTTTGCACAGCTTTCGTATATGCTTCCCCATCCGTCTCGTCGATGCCAGCGGGTAAGCTGAAGCGGTCATTCTCGTTGATTACAGCTAGCTGCTCCGCGACATAGTTGTGGAAGCGGTTGTAACAGATCAACAATGCAGGGCACTACCGAATGTCAATGTTTTCGCTTGTATATGGCCATATCTTCATACCTCGGGCGGTTGTCCTAGAAGTTTCACTTCTGCAAAAGTGTCAGGCTTCAGCATTCCGTCCTTGAGCGTCCGCACAGAGACTTGTGTCTCCTGATCCACGCCATATAGAGGTGATAAGTCCAAGTAGGAAGAAACCTCGACGATGTTCTGATCCTGTTCGCTTGTACGGAAAATGTCGTGGATGATGATTGTCGCTGTGGCAAGCAGCACACTGGAGATCTTGTTCGGATGCGGCTTGGGAGGACCTTCGCGAGCTAGCAGCGCATCGAACATCAAGCTGGGGTCCGGCAGCCGGGTTGAGATGTGCTTTGGCGTTACCGATCGAGAATAGAAAGAGCCAGCCTTGCCAATGTGAGGAAACAGGACGTTGTTGTTGCTGCCATCTGCGGTGCGGTACCTGTCTACTCTCCGTAAGCCTTTGGGACATTTGAGGTAAAGTAAAGGGAGGGAGCCTACAAGGATCGCCCACGGAAGATAGAGGAGGATGCTGAAGGTTGGACTACAAGTCCTTCAACAAAAGCCCCGTGCCAATGTCGCCAAGTTTGGAATCCCTCGGGAGCGATGCCAGAGCTTGTATCAGCCTCTCCACCTAACTATCGTCAGCTACGCATTCGAAAATAGATAGTGAATTGGGTTGCCAACCACATAACTCTTATCGCTGATCGCGCCACCCGACGATATGCCATCAATAACGCCCTCGAGCAGCTGGTTGTTCGAGTCAATCCTCTCAGGCTCAAGCTGGCTAGCCAAATCGCGGATCAGGTTGTGCACGGGAAGCTCTTTGGGGTCTTCCGGTTTCGAACCATCTTTGAACGGATTAAAATTAGGCATGGAGTGGGAAATGTCGGATGGGAAAAACACGAGGAAATGAACAAAATGTAAGGTTGATAGTGAGAAGACTGCAGACAAAAGGGTGGAAGGATAGTTGAGAGTAGTAAAAGAATCAAAGCAAAATTTGTGAAGGTGCCGTGGTGCTATCAAGTTCGGAATTACGCCCAGTTCTGGAACAGCACGAGTTCCACGTGTAAGCAGTCTCAGGGAAGGACAAACAAGCGGATTCCGCAAGCGAGACAAAGACCAGGCAGCGGTGGTCGCTTTCCGCAACCGGACGAGAGCAAGTATGACGATGACCAAGTGATGAAGCGACAAAGCAGATAAGGAGCACCCGAGAGCCTCATCACCAAACTCCTACACATCCAGAGTTTGATCGAAAATGTATACCGACAACGACTACTCTATATTTGGAATCCTCTTTTATTGGGCAATCGCTCTGCTCCCTCATTACTTTGGCGTACGTTCGGGACCCGATGCTAATTTTGACGAGACAGATGAAGGCTGATCGCGCTTTCCTAGTTATACCTTCTTACGCAGGCCAACAAGTGTAATTACAAGGACGACCGACTGTGGGCTCAAGAACGTACCAAGCTGCTGGAGATTACGACCCCAAAACAGACATGGGAGACGTACGAGCTTCTCCGGGCTCTTTCCAGAGACAGCTTGGATGTGTTCCCCCTATTTGCAACCTCTGTCGTTCTGGGAGCGGTCTCGGATGCGAAGGACGATGGTGAGTCAAGACAGCGAGACCGAGATCACGATGTTGCTGACCAACATAGAACTTATAAATGCACACGTGGTTGGGTTCTTGATCCTCCGTATTATATACGCCTATGTGTACGTGAATTCTACGTCCAGACTGGGAATCTATTCGCGGACGGCTCTCTGGCTAGCATCATCTTACTTTCCTTTGTACATCGTCTATGTGTCAGCAGAGAAGACCTCGCGGAGTCACGTATTGCGTGTTTGATGTCGCTGCGGTAGACTTCGAGAAGGGGTGTTGGCTACATTATATAGTTGAAGGAATTGAATGTTTTGATTGATATGAATAAACACCAATGATATTTGACAATACCACCTGCTAGCAATGACAAAGGGACGTCAACACCCCAGGGAGTGGACCCGTCTACTGGACATTGGCGGAGACCGTAACGCTAGTGCATATCAGGCTTAGCAGAGAACAAGCGAGCTATCCCACAGCTGTCGAAGGCGACAGCAACTTCAACATCAACAAGACTACACGACAACTGTGCCGGGGGGAAATCACTCGTCAAGACTTTGGATTCTCTTGAATTCTGACACTACGTACTCTGCACCCATCCTCGATATCATACTACCCACAATGGCCGAACTGAAGATGTCCAAATACTACCCTGCTGAGGAGGAAGCTCAGATGAAGAAGGTGAGTGCACACAGGAGAAGAAGAACCTGAATATGAAATACAGAACATGTGCAGCGGATTGTGTTGTGTCGATGAAGTGCTGATCCTCGATACAGGCCCGCAAGACCGCACATCCGACCAAGTACCGATCCTCACTAGTTCCTGGAACGGTTCTCATTCTCCTGTCCGGTCGTTTCAGGGGAAAGCGCGTCATTCTTCTTCGCCAGCTCTCCCAAGGTGTTCTCCTTATCACCGGACCTTTCAAGTCAAATGGTGTCCCGCTGCGACGTGTCAATCACCGTTACGTCATCGCCACTGGAACCACCGTGGAGGTCTCTGGCGTAGACTCCGAGGTCCTGGACCGTGTCAGCGCCGACGAGTACTGGACGCGCGAGAAGAAGGAGGGTAAGGGCGAGGACGACTTCTTCAAAGAGGGTGAGCCGGTGCAAAAGAAAGAGACGGATCCCCAGCGTATTGAGGATCAGAAAAAGGTGGACAAGGCCATCTTCGCCAATATCCGCAAGGTCCCGGATCTGGAGGCCTATCTTGCGACCAGCTTCAGTCTGAGGGGTAACGAGAGGCCGCACGAGATGGTCTTTTGAGAGCACTAGCAGATGCACCGGGAGGGAGAGCGATTTGTTGATGCCCAACACTTGACCCGATCCTTGCGATTAACGAGAGGGCACAATAGCTCTAGGGCCTGAAGAAACCGGGACTTTTAGCTTGCGGGCTGTGCATTCACACAACGATACCCATCAAATACTAGCTAGATGCATTCTGCAATCCATAGCGTGCGATATTTTACAGGATCAGGCCCAGTACACGGTGAACCGTTGGGTCTGTCCTAACGAAGCGCCTACGGCAAAGGTCCAAGATACTCGCAACATTAAATGAAATACCTACCTGAAACCTCTGGAGCTTTTGAGCATTGACAATAGCAGATCTGTCTGGCTTAATAGATCTATGCTTCATCTCGCAGATTATACTAAACACTTGGTAATAAAGAGTAGAGAATATCTGTTCGTGTCATTTGTGTGATAGGGTTAGAATCCTTCATATCTTCTGCCAGTGAGCCACTGCGTTCAGATTTGGAATCTGCAGTACCTGTATGCAGACAGACTAAACTCATCAGATACGCTTCTCTACACTACAGCTGTGTGAAACATTGCACTGGACGCTTAACAGTGAGCCTTGGGTTTCAGCACGTGGGTGTTGTACGAAACACTGTTGGATAGAATGTTCAATCGTCAGCGCTCTACCAGCGTCTAATTAGTCCTGCTTAGAGGTGGAAACTACTCCCTGCTCTTGTTCAATCTCGCTCTATATCAAATATTAGGCCTCCCTCCCCCTTTAATCAATTCGTTGTCTTCTTAAATAGGATCTAACTAGTCCCTAGAAATGGTGGAAGCTAAAGCTAAATTGTTTGCAGTGCCACAAGACCATGTATCTTCCCGCCCAACACAGTATGTTACTACCTTTGCTTCCTTCAGAGTGATACTGTTTGTTTCTCTCACCACCCCCCGATACCTGTAACTCTATCCTTGAAAGTCGTTTCCGGTGGGTATAAGTAATCTTCATGTCGGAAAAGCAGACATCACAACACAAACGGCTTAGTGGCAGAGTGGTTATTGCGTAAGACTTGAAATCTTATTCCTTCGGGAGCGCCAGTTCGAATCTGGTCTAAGTCGATTCAGGGCTGCATCTGAGAGTCTTTCTTTTTTGTCCCAATTTGTTCATGGCGGTGAAATGCGGGTTGGATCCTCCAGGCTGAGTGAAGGGTGACTGGAACTGTATGGCAACGCAAGTTTATTCAAACCCGAGCAAAGAGTTTATTTTTTTGACCTGTTTAGCGCCATAAGAGTCATGAAACGGGATTTTTACACCGTCTTACAAATCGCTTGGTGACACTCTTTGTACAATTATCCCCGTCGCCGCACCACCGCCGTTGCAAATTACCGCTGCGCCGTACTGTCCAACCTCGAGCTGATGGAGGAGCGTGACCAATATCCTGCTTCCTGAGCTACCTAATGCATGTCCAAGTGCGATGGCGCCACCCTTGGGGTTGACATTTTCCACTCCAAGACCGAGGATCTTGGCGTTGGCCTTGATGACTGCGGCAAAGGCTTCGTTGAACTCCCAGACTGCGATATCGGATTTTGAGAGGCCGGACTGCTTAAGGAGCTTTTCAACCACGGTTGCGGGCGCAATGGGAAAGTCGATAGGATCTGGTATGCGTTAGCATTGTGGCAGTGAATCGAAAGAAGGACAGGGAAACGCACCCCGAGCAGCATCGGCGTACGTGACAATCTTCGCCAAGACCCTGCTGTCCTTGCCATACTGTTGGGCAATTTCCTTGCTACCAAGCACAAGCGCAGAACCTCCATCGCTGAACGAAGAGCTGTTGGCAGCCGTGACGGTTCCAGTACCATCCCTGACGAAAGCAGGCTTCAACGTTGGCACCTTCTCCAACTTGAGCTTGTTGTACGCTTCGTCTTCCGACACGATCGTCTCTCCCTTCCTCGACTTGACAGTCACGGGCGCGATCTCGTCTTTGAACAGACCCGCCTTCCACGCTTCCTGTGCACGCTTGTATGTCAAGATAGCGAACTCATCCTGCTCTTCTCGCGTAACCTCGTACTTCTTGGCTGTGTTCTCCGCGCAGTTGCCCATGTGGATCTGGTTGTATACGTCCCATAGTCCATCGCCAATAAGACCATCTTGCAGCTGCTGGTGACCAAAAGGGGGCTGCTGGCTTGCGCGGTTGAGATAATACGGCACTCTCGTCATGTTTTCAAAGCCTCCCGCTACCTGTGCTTCCGCCTGACCCAGCTCAATCGTCTGTGCGGCAAGACTGACAGCCTTCAGGCCCGACGCGCATACTTTGTTGACCGTGGTAGCTTCGATGCTTGTGGGGAGACCGGCGAAGATGGCGGCTTGACGGGCAGGGGCTTGCCCTACGCCTGCGCTGAGCACGTTGCCCATATACACAGCATCGATGGAGGATACGGGGACTTTTGACTTCTCGAGGGCAGACTTGATTGCGGTAGCACCGAGCTGGGTCGCGGATACGGTAGTGAATTGTCCATTGAACTAGACTGTCTGAGTACATGTTATGGGTCATCGTTGATGCAAATATACATACAGCTCCCGTGGGCGTCCGGCTTGCAGACAAAATGTATGCATCTCGGATCTCCTTTCGTTGCGGGCTTGATGTGCTAAATTGCCTTTGTATACTGGCCAGCCGTTGCTGTGGTCGAGACGCCATTCTGGCTGTGGCACGGAGGACGGACGCTGACATGACTTTGGGAGAACAACTTGGTTGCAAATTGGACACGATGATTGCTGAGGAAGCTCTCGCGACTCGAAAAGAACTACTGCCACATGGCGGGATTGGCACCGGAGCGCGACGCGGACTGGACGTCGCGAAATGTGGAGTAAGCTGGAGTGCCTCGGCTCTGCTAAACTTGTACTAGCCATTATTCGGCCCATTGCGGCTCAAGGACTCCGCTTCTATCCCATCACATGCCGAAAGATTAGTCATCTCAGCCACCAGCGCTCTTGTCCCGTCTTCAGTCGCTTGCTCTCGCGCCTCATCGCCACCTCAATTCACTGCTCAAGCGTGCACTGCCCTTTTACTACGAGTACGAGTGGGTCTGTTGAATACACTCCTCACATGCCAAACCTCAACATCAAACACACCCCTCACGTGTTGCCAATTTCTTCACGACACGTAATATGGGCCATTGTAGACGGCAATTTGCTGTGATGAATAACGAATAAGAACCTATCATTGGTCTCCGTCAAAAGGTAATACCGAAACAGCAGCCCAATGTCACGTCAATTCGAGCCAGAGGGTCTCCGGAGCACGGCATGTCAGCGAGTGCCTTCACAACAGTACCGTTCGACACTGGACAGATGGGTGGCAGAGAAAAGGCAACACACAACACCCGTCCATATGTGTCACGAAAAATCCAATTGTTTGTCTCCACGGCAGTCAGACATCACAACAATTCTGACCGACAACTGGTCTGCTGACTGTTGTTAGAGCTGTGCCTCACCGGCTGTCCCTCTCAACAATCCACACCTCGGCTCTTCTTCACCATCATTCGTCGGCAATATGTCAAAGTAAACAATATAGACGGATGCAACTCAACTGTACCAGCAAGTCCCAGTACCACAGCATGTCTCGTACCACGCGGGAAAAATACGATCTGGACCGCCGCCCTGCAGATGCCCATGAACCTCCGACGATGATGGGTGTAGAAAGGAGACCTACCGCGTCCTACCATGCCGTGACGGAGCCACTGCCCAGCGAGTGGTGTGTGCATTCCCTTGCTTGAAATCGTAGGACGTACCGCCCAATTTAGGCAACGGGGAGATATTGAAAACTATCAAGGTCAACATGACTGCCATATGAGACTGAGGTAGGCCAAGATGAGACGATGTCGGCAAGGTATAAAGAGAGGCTTTGACAACTCGAGTCTCAAGCCCAAGCTTCAGTACCCATTTCAAACATCTTCCAACTTCATCACAGTCGTTCCCAGCCTCTCTCATCCACCGCTTTGAACAATACCCTCGCTTACCATTGATACCAACGGTACCTACCATGCATTTCGCCGCCATCCTCACCACCCTCGCCCTCGCGGCTGGCTCCTTCGCCGCACCCCTCGTCGAATGCTCAGCCGACCTGGTGAAGCGTGATGCACCCCGTTTCATCGTCAAAAACTACTGCGACCACCCCGTCTGGGTGACCAGCGTCGCTTCGGCACGCAGGCCCACGGCCAAAGTTCAGCCCTTCGTCGACTGGTCCGAGGAGCAATACTATGACCCCAAGACCGGAGGCATCAGCATGCAGGTCACAAACTCGCCCAGTCTCGACGGCAAACATCCCATCCTCAACGCCGCCTACACGTACAATGCGGGTTCCAGTCTCTACTACAGTCTGAGCACGGTCAACGACTGGGGATACGACTTCGCCGAGAGCACCGTGAAGCTCTTCGCTGCCAAGGACTTTGCTAAGGCGATTGTTTGGGAGGACAATGTTGGGACGTTTGAGACTCATGCTTACTTGGATGGTGAGTCGGACTTGGTGCTTGAGCTGTGCATTACAGACTAGGTGGCTCTTGGGAAGGACAGGAGGCTAGGAGAGGAATTCATCTAAATAACCTGGTGTGAAGTTGATCATTCATGCTTGAGAGCCTACCTAACCGTCATAATTACATTCAATGCCCCAGAAGAGCAAGCCTCCAAACAAAGCCCTAAATGAAAAATGTAGTGAAACGCCATATACAAAATGCAGCGACCGAGTCCGCGAAGCAGCACATATATCAAGGCAAAGTCCCGTCTTGACAGCCTTTTTATGCAGCCCATACCCCTACCCAAAACGCCGAAGGGTATACAGCGGAATCCATGATGAAGCGACTCAAAATAACAGCAGGAGAGGTGGTCCGGATTTCATCCACCCCGTCTACCTCCCCTCCTGCCATTGCCGCTAGTTGTACGCGCCATAGATACACCGCCGGCCGACAGATTGCTCTCGCCGAACTTTCCCAGAGGAGTATTTCCGCCCGCGTCGCTGAAGCCGCCCATGCTACTCTGCGCGCTCATTGGTACGCCACCCATTGCTCCCGCACCCATCAATGCACCGCCGCCGACGTCGAGATGCGGGGCAACGCTGCGTACGAAGTTTGTTGTCTCATTGACCGGTTCCCGGTAGTCGGGCGGTTGAACCTGGTATTCCCGCGCGCGCACAGAGCTCACCGCCGCCTGCAGTAGCTTTTCGTTGAGCTCGTCGTCGAGTCGTGGATCGCGACACATGAGCTTGAGGTCTTGTTCAATGTCTTGCGCCCCGAGTGGAGCAGGGGCTGGCGCAGAAGCGTTGGGCTTTTGGAAGATCTTGGCATCTAGTACGAACGGTGGGTTATAGATGAAGGGTATTTGGCCAGAGGCGATGTTCAGGTTGAACGCAGATCGAGTAGCGCCACGGGTCGCGTGGGGATTCGAGGAAACCTGGCGTGTCATTTCAACAGCGCCGGGCAATTCGTCGGAGTCTTGATCGCCATCACCAGCATCGCCGTTCTCGGAGGCATGGTCGCCATTTGTACCGTTCGTACCGTTGGTCGCAGGCTCCCCGTTCGTGTCGGCGTTCTTCATCTTGGCGAAGAAGTGCGAGGCCGCGGTTGTGGCCTGGTTCATTGCCAAGTTGAGCTCCTTCTCGGTGAACAAGCGCTCGAGCGAGTAGGCCGCGGCCTCGAACTGGGCATTGACGATGCGCGCTTTGGCTTCACGGAAGGGCGAGCCTGCACCGAGCTCCGTGTTGCGACCAGAGGGACCTGGAGAGTCGTTGTCTTCGTCGAACAGCTTCCGCTTGCGCTTGTTCTCCGTAGCCATATCCTCGGTGTCTCCAAACTTGTGTCCGGTCCTACGAGTCTTGCGCGGCTGTTGTGGTCCGCCCGGGCTGGCGGGATTGCCGATGCTGAACTGGTTCGGGTGCAGGAGCATAGCATTGCTGTCGGAAAGGTCCAATTGTTCCTTTTCACGCCGGAGTCTCGCGGCACGTGTCTGCGTGCTCGTTATGAGGCGCTCGCGAATGGTGGATGTGAGCAGCTTGTGCTCCTCTTCGGCGATTTGGACCTTGTAGAAGTGCGAGTTCTCGATTTCGTTTTTGCTGTTCTCGTGCTTGTTCTGCGTGGAATCCGAGGTCAGCAGTTGACTAGAGGGGGTGCTAAAGGTGGGTGTAAGCACGGTGACTTACCCACAGCATGGTGAGGTTATAGTCGCGCTCCTCCAGGGCGTCATTGGCGGCGTCCACGAAGCGCGAATAGTGTTTGCCGCACTGGGCGATGTAGTCGGTACCGGCACTGGGTGCAGTCGGTACGGTGCTGCCCATGATCTGCGCGATGAGCTCGGCGGCCTCCTCGCCGCCATCCTCCAGCGTCTTGTTGCTGTACGGATTGGCTTTGGAAATGAGGTTGATGTCGGCTTGCAGAGCGGCAAGCTGTGCTCTGTAGTGGCTGTCTCTGTTGTCGGAGAAGGAGGCCATCATCTCGGAGAGCTTGTCGGCCAGCATGTTGCGCCGTTTGTCGCGCTTGGAGACTTGCGGCTGCGGAGATGTCACAGAGAGGCCGAGGGGCAAGCTGTCCCCAGGCGATGGGCTTCGGTTCCGCGCCATGGTGGGATTGTCGGTTCGGTGGCCAGTGTCTAAGACTGCGTCTCCTCAGAGCTGGCCCAGGTCGAGCAAAACGAAGCGCTTGGGAGAAGCGGAGAAGGAAACGCGGAATTCTCTACGGAAATCCAGCTGCGCTTTGCAGGGGATTGGCTACAGCGTGGGCGACATGTAGGCACCTTTGGGGGGAGAGCGCGGTAAAGGCGTGGGAGTGAATTGAAGGTCCATCAGCGCATGGTCAGAAGGTTGCCAACAAAAGCAGCGTAGCGTCGCCGATGTGTGGGCTTGGCAGGTACACGTGCACGTCATCCATCGACAGTGGGCCGCGAGATCTGATAGCGAAGCACGAAGTCGATGACAGCCTAGGTATTCACAAGAATCGATTGGATAGCTTGCAGCTTGTGCGCGTCCGATGCTGGAGCTGTTCCCTTCCACCCTGGATGGTTGAGAATGCGGTTGATTGAGGCTGCCGGCCGTGCGGGACAGGTGAGACACGCACGCGAAGTCTAATGCAATCGCGGTACAACCAGCAGTGAGAGAAAGGGATCGAATCATGTACAGCCATCAGTGTGGAGTTGGTTGGGGGAAAGCAAGAACCACAGCAGAAAGGCTATTCGAAGCGGACACCTATCCGGAGCGAGCAATCATCTACAGATCTATCCGGAGCATGCATCTATCCGGAGCATGCATCTATCCGGAGCGGCCTACCGCTTTCACGTGCCTGAGGATGAAACGTACTGCACCTCAGGACGCAACAGCTCGCGCGCTGCAAAATAAGACACCATGGTTCCTCTCTTCTTTTCTGTTCCTCCCTTCCTCTGTTCCTCTTCATACCCTTTTTTTCCTTCTCCAGTCCCTGGGTAGTTTTGCTCGAACGGGATCCTGACCTAATCACTAATTCGCCTGGACCAGCATACGTGCCCGCCCCGCTACACCGTCGCGATGATCCACCAATCTTCCTGCAGTTCGCCCACAACGGGTGCCCCCAAACCCAAGCTCGAGCAGGTTTCCGTGAGCCTACCCAAGAAACTCGACCGCGCAGACGAGCCATGGCACCACTACTTGAGCATAGACTTGATCTGGTACGTGCTGGGCTACACACTGTTCCATCCTTGGGTATCTTGGATCCTCGTCCTCTGCCTGCGCGCGCAGTACACGCCCTATGGCGCGCCTGAGATGAAGATTGCGACGGCCTGGGCCATGGCTATGAGCGCCATTGGCATTGCTGGCATCGTCAGCGACAGGATCGCGTTTGGGAGGCCGCGGGCGGTGGATTTGGCGGAGGAGGTTATTGTGATTACGGGGGGTGTCGAGGGTTTGGGAGGATTGCTGGCGGAGACGTATGGGATGAGGAATGCCAATGTGGCGGTGTTGGATAAGAAGAAGGTGGATCCGGACGAGCAGGAGGAGAAGGGTGTGTTGTACTACGAGTGTGATATCAGCGATCCGAAGCAGGTCGAGGCGGCTGCGGCAGAGATTGTGGAAGATGTGAGTGCAGCGCGAGTCTAGAAGAAAAACGGACACTGACACAGTGTAGCTCGGCCCTCCAACTATATTGATCAACAACGCCGCCATCGTCAGAACCAAATCCATTCTTGATTCCACGGCCGAAGACGTCGAGCAGACCTTCCGTACGAACACCCTCTCTCACTTCACCACCATCCGCACTTTCCTCCCGCACATGCTCCGCGAACGCCGCGGCACCATTGTAACCGTATCCTCTGTGCTCGGCCACCTCAGTGCTGCGAACCTTTCCTCCTATGCCGCTTCCAAAGCCGCGCTCCTCGCTCTCCACCAATGTCTCTGCGCCGAACTGGCTCAGATTCCGGATGCCGAAGAGATCAAAACTATACTTGTGACACCGGGACAGATGGGCACGCAGATGTTTGCAGGTCTGGAGACGCCTAGCAAATTCCTTGCACCCGTGATATCCCCGGCGGAAATTGCCAAGGATATACTGAGGATGATCGAGAAGGGCGAGAGCGGAGAGATCGCCGTCCCGCTCTACACCAAGTACGTTCAGATCTTGGCCGTGCTGCCTATGGGTGTGCAGATGTTGATCAGGAGGTGGAGTGGGATCGACCAGGCGATACCGAAAGCTGGCTTGGGAAGTAGGAAGACGAGCGAGAAGGATTGAGCTGTTATGATACCCAATTGTACGAATAGGAAACTTGGTAGCGTAGCAATTCATCATGGTGGTAACGAACTCGCGACACAATCCTGGCGCGACATGGTTCCATTCAGTCTCTCGGGGTTTTCAAAACGTTCAAGACCGGAAAAACCCGACGTATGTGAAGGGTAACGGTAGTTTAGATCCTCATTGACGTTGCACCATATTGCTCATCAATGTTCCTATATACCAAGATACCCTGCCTCTTCCTTCAGCGAGATATGCCACTCTCTCTGTGCATTTGACGAACTCCACAACACCTGCTCTTTCTTGCATTGGTTCGCGCTGGTCATGCAACCCTCCCTGCGGTATCTACTAGGCTCTGGTTGTTCCTCGCTGTAGAAATGAATAATATATCTGTACTATTACAAGAAGCTACCCCATGCTATTATCTATTTATATTGTACAAGCCTTTTTCTAAAATTGCTGCTGGACTAATGGCCAAGCGTAGTAACGTTCATTCCCAAATGGATAATTGGCATTCTATCACCAGCAAATACTACCAGTTTATCACCTGCGAGCGCAAAGTTGCTGATCTGGCCACCCTTCTCTGCCACCAATGTTTCAGCGTTGAAAACACCCAGTTGCTTTCCTCTCGAGTTCCTCACTACGATACCATCGAATTCGGCTGTCCACACCCTGCCAAAGTTGACGACCTTGATACCGTCGGCTGCCGTGCTGCGAGGTAATGCGAACATGACCTTATTCACAGGGTTGCAGTCGAGATCGAGATCGAATCGGAAAATAGCACTGGAGCCGGAAGAATTGGAACCGGGACGGAAGATTTTGGGTAATGGAGACATCGATGACGTAGAGATATTTTCCGAACGGATCAGTAGCGAAGCCATTCGGGACGAGGACATCTGCGCGAGAGATAGCGGGCTGTAATGACTTTGTCGGGGGTGTGAAGCGCCACACAGCATTGGGAAGTACAGGATCGGTATGCTGCTTGTCGTGCTCGTCACCTCTAACTGAGAGGTCGATTGTGGTGAAGAAGAGATGGTCTTCGCTAGAATGCTTACAGCGAACGCCTCCCA
This sequence comes from Corynespora olivacea, assembly GCA_019202945.1. Classification (NCBI taxonomy): domain Eukaryota; kingdom Fungi; phylum Ascomycota; class Dothideomycetes; order Pleosporales; family Corynesporascaceae; genus Corynespora; species Corynespora olivacea. The sequence continues at coordinate 31,064 of JAGQEM010000281.1, forward strand.
CATCATCCACAGAGTTCAGCGGTAGTCCAAAATATGAATTTACCACCGTGTCGAATTTGCCCGTCTGCGGATCTGCTTTCATTAAAGCTGGCTTGGTACCCGTAGCCTTGGATCCTAAACTAGCGAAATACACGGCGCCGTTGAAGTACGTATTTCCGCCAACAGTTGCAGGCTATTCTTCGGGACGAGTAGGAGGAGCTTTCATAACCTCATTTTTCGTGTCAAGAACGAAATATCGTTGTTTCTTTCCTTCGCTGTCCGTCAGGAATCCAAGCGCCGCCTTCCTCCGCAAAATCAAATGTTGTATTTGAAGCCTCGATAACGTTCATTGTGGGTGCAGAACCAATAATGGCGTCAAATTCAGGGTCGTAGGAGATGAAGGTTGCGTTGTGAGCTCGAGCTAGGAGACCAGCGATCGAAGAGGAGTTCGTCAAGGTGTCGAAGAAGTTTTTGTCGGTATCCCTCGGGTAGGAGGTAGGTATGTTCGGGGGGAATCGATACGCCGTAAATTCTGGTAGCTGCTAGGCTACCAGTGAGCATTGTTGCCGCGGCAAAGAATATCAGAGTGACGAGCTTCATTGTAGCGGTTGTTATGTTGAGGAGTTTATGGATGGTACCACTGTGACATGCCACACTATTTATAATCTTCGGCACGAGAGCCACCTTCCATACATTCAGGGGGCTTGTACATAGCTATCTTGTGAAACAAGTTGAGGTGAGGCTTTGTGGTGTCGTTCCTCGCAAGTCTAACCTCGATGAGAAATTATAATGTGCCGCAAGAAGACGCCTTGCGAGCATGAGGTGCCCAAAGTCTATTAGCCACACCTAGTGTGCGCTTCTAAGAAAATTAGGCATAATGGTAACTCCCTCCCAGTTCGTTTAGTGGGATGAGAACTTCCTCTAAATAAGGAAGGCTTGGCGCGGGATTCACTCAACTGGAGATGAGCATTCCATATGTCGACTAGTTTTAGTCTAGGAAAGAGGCTAGAAGTATTCTAGCGTTCTCGCTAATCGTTTCTCGTCTCTTGTGAAAGGGTGGTTCGTTTATTGTCTGAATTAGGTTAGCATGATAACGCAAGACGCGTACTTTCTTCACTGAAACGAACGAATGATCGAGAACAAATACATCGGAGGTTTTCATGCTTTATCACCGACCGTATTATTTTATTCCCGGAACACCGTAGATTGCTGCAACACGTTTCTCACTTCCAATTTACCTTGATGTGATATCAGAGATAACGAGGAATCTATTCTCTTCGTTATAAGTTCGCTGCTTACGTGGTTGTTGAGATATTGCGCGAAGTTATCGCAAAGGTAGATCGACTCGCTCGTGGAACTGTAAGAAATAGTTAAAACATAAAGCAGGTGTGAGGGAATACTGAGGAGTCACACGAGGGCTGAGCCATGGGATAGCAAAAGGGTAGGTCAGAGACGAGACGAATCTTTAAGGGACGCTCAGGGCGCGACTAGGTCCCGGGCAAGTTGCGAGTACATGCCGACGTAGATCGGTGTGACAATTACTATACTAGCAACGGAGAAAGTGATACTACTAAGATCCGATGGCAGGTATTATCGGAGGTGAAAAAGTTAGTATTTTAGTATTAACGGGGCATCACGCGCATGGACACGGTAACTAGAAGGACCTATCTATACCTACATTAGGTAGGTACAGCTGAAATGCCTTCAAGAACTTCGCCAGCTGGTATAATGTCAAGCTCATCACCTGTCTGCCTTGTAGTTTGAGCTCTCGTGCGCTTCGTGTAAATAGTGGAGATTCTTCGTCAAAGTCCCAAGCTCTACAGTCAGGCGCCATTGATTACTATGTAAAAACAGAGGTGGCATATCGACACTAGTGGCATACGATTCTACTTGTTGTCAGCCACTCTTTTCGCACTGCTACGCCGCGATTGACGCCCTGACAGCATCAAGCGATGGCTGTAGATACTAATCACATGATCTCATCACGTAATCCCGCTATCCTCCTCTGGGATAGCGCCTTGGCAGCTACGTATCTCCATTACCAATCTTCCTACTACCGCTACTGTCGGGAGGCTCGGATCCGGTGGTGGAGGCAAAGACTGTATTCTGTTTGACTCTCCCTCTCACTTCGTACAGAGGAGAGAGGGATCTATATAGCCATCTATTGTATGATCTGTGGAGCCATCTATCGTACGATCTGTGGGGATTGTACGATCTGTGGGGTAGCCCCTGTTGCCAAAGAGCAACTCCAAACCCAGGTGAAACACCACTGTACGGATGGTACGGACACTGGCAGTTTTTCTCTTTTGGAGTTGCTCCTTACTACTTTGCTATCCGTGCTAACACTATTGGTGTAGGTATAGAGTTCCTTTCCAAAGTCCCTTGATCTTGGAGCGTCCTCCTGATATAACGTAGGACCTTTGGATCAACCCGTGCGAACCTATCCTGTGTCTA
>JAGQEM010000282.1:0-33273 GCA_019202945.1 Corynespora olivacea
CAACGGTGTAGTAACACAAGTATAGAATTAAGGCTGAGGATCTAAGAGGAACGGAGGAGAGCATCCGAATAAGTACGAGGGTGGCCGCCAAGGCGCTATCCTCCATGAGGATAGCGGTATCACGTGATGGGATCATGTGATCAGTATCTACAGCAGAGAGTCCAGAAGAACGACGGGCGTGGATGCTCTGAAGGCGGTATGCATTGTTCACGGGTGATCCCTTTGGTATGAAAAGATATACATCGCCGTGAGAAATTTTGCTAAAAGTGATAGAGGTGCCGCCTCAGTATGCCCCCTTGAACTTGACTTCGCACTCCTCGGCCCAAGTATCGAAAATTCTCACTTGTTCCTGGTCTAGAAAGTCGTCCATCGCTTTCAGTTTTACGTGTAAGCCCTCATACCCGAGTGCTCTCGCGAGTTTCCCTCTAAGGCTCTCGACTCGCAAAAACTCTATGCCTGTGTAGAAGAGAAAGGGTCCTTCAGCAGGAACTTTGTTTTCCTTGATCTTACGCAGAAATATATTCTTTTCCGTGTCTATATTGAAGGAAGCAGGCAGGCTGCTTAGCGTACTATTGAGTTTTTCGCGAACATCATGGTATTGGATGATGAAAGGCTTGCTGAAGTTGTTTTTAGTAGACGATTTTCTAACACAGATATTGGACGGCAAACTCAACTTAGCTGCAGCTTGAGAGACTTGGTCTTCATCAACTAAGCGGGGATATAGGAACAACCCTAGAAAACTATTCATAATGTTATTCATCATGACAGAGTATATGATTACCCAGGGTATCTCTCAGTAAGAACAGAAAAGACTTCTGTCAGATATTTGCAAGATTGAGAATAATTCCCGCACCGTCTAACAGGAATATGAGAATGTAGCGGTTGTACAATCCAACCCGCAGTGTCAGTGAATCTATGCCCTTTTATAAATCGTTGCTTGCACTGTGTACATAGGTTAGTATCCAGTATAGAAAGCGTGCTTCACCGTGAAAAGAGAGATAACATTATAAAATGTGAGCTTTGCCAGATTTTGAGCGATGTCAGCTTTGTCAGAGATTGTGTGAATTGCTCTTTTCAATTCGTAATTTCGCCATCCCCAAGCATGTTCGTCGGGAACTGGGGACCGTATCAGACCGAATTACAACGTTAGAGCAGGGACTTGAGGAGGGATGTTTAACTACCGTTTCTATTATTTGAGGCTTCAGAAGGCCTATTGTTTTCGATATTAAGCTCTACGCCGGAGGTCAACTAACTGTTCCCGGAAACGACAGTTCCTGTCCGGTCTGAAGGCTGGGGAATGGTTATTTAACTGTTCCATAGGCCCTGGAAATTGTATTAAAACCATTGAGCAGAGCCTCTAGGATGTATGCCCTCTTCAAGGGGCTAGTGTGCTGTTCGGGGAAATACTGAGCTGTCTCTATTATAAATCATCGAAGGCACCACGCTACAGATACAGGCGAAGGTAGAGTGAAGTGGTCAATGTTCTAGACCGCCTAGCCCATATGGATCTTCTTTAGGCTTTTCGTCTAACAATCCTTTGGACGGCCCTAGACGTCCACTGCTAGGAGCTGACCTCGACTACGACTATACCACCCTAACTCTAAAGTGGTTCAGTGAAGGGGGATTAGAAGGTACCGGCTTGACCGCAGAAACTAGCCACTAATACCAGAATTTGACATATTAGATTAAATAACAATAGGAGTGTAACCTCTATAAAGACTGTAGACGATTTCTTTCCGACGAGCGGGGCGGTGGACAGTTCCGGAAAGGAATGTCCCGGATGATAAGAAAGCTGCCGCGTCGAGTCTTCGGAGTATACGACAGACCACGAGCATAATGTAGTTCTTGCTGAAGCCACCGATCAACGACCGTGTCCATGTCTTGTTGTTGGGAGAGAATTCGAGATCAGTCATAAGGTTCGGCAAAGGGTCATTGAATCCGCTGATCAGAAATTGCTGTTATCTAAAACATTATGCTGGGTGAGAGAAGACGGGATGGATGTAGACCAGAGGTACAAGAAAGGGCTGAACGAACCGCCGTGATGTTTGATGGTTGTTGTTTGATAATAGAGATACTTCGAAGATAGCATACAGAGGATAGATAGTCAGTGGTCTATCTGGTGGAGCTTGAAATGCGCTAGTGTAAAATATGCGCCACAATGGGGCTAGTTTGAAGCTTAGGCAACCATCCAATAGGACATTGCTTTGGACGCGCAATCGAGGGGCCTGATCGCTATTGTTGCGGCCGTAACACACCTCGAGGGCCACAACGCGATGCATTGTGACACCATTGTTTTTGCGACGGCAATTGAGTTGGCCCGAATGCCGTATTGCATTTCCCATAGTGTCAGCGCCCCGCCAATGTCTTCCCAGCCTCAGACCACGTCGACGTCGACATCTTACACGAAGCACAGCCTACTGGGCCGTGATATCTACGCCCTGCAATGGTCGTAAGGGCAGAGAGCGGAAAACCAGGGTAACTCTCCATCCCGTTCCGCCTCCACCAGCTATTCGTGACGCAGCTGCCCTGTACAGCTCAACACCGAAGGCCCTTGGCGCGTGAGGCAGGTAGCGTATTCCCGTTTCAGTGCTGCTTGCGAGTGCGTACCAATTAGAACGTGACTGGGTGCCTATTCCAGGGCCGCTTGCGAGCGGGTACCGATTACAATAGGTGTCGCTTCCTAGGGCGTTGCATTCAGCCTGACAAAACACTTGGGATCTTAGCGGGGTGTCGAGAGGAATTTAACAATCGTTGATCGTGAATGTTGACCAACAAGACGCTTGGGCGGCACAAAATTCATTCCGTTCGAGTTAACCCAAAGCATGACGTGCAGCAAGGATGTCAATATGACAAGCATCAGCAAACATACTATATACACGCTATTCGGTGAGAAGTGTGCGACGGTCGGTATCATTTGTTAGCTTTGTAGATACTGCGGGTTAGGCTTGCGGATATTAGACAAGCCACTGCTTGGCACGCATCTATGATACGTATTCGGACTCGCTTCTCTGACCAAAGCTGTGGCTCAGCCTGCTCCCTGCGAGCGAGACAGAAGCATATAAGAGTTCTTTGTTACCAGTGAGCAGTTCATACTCCCAACACATCTACAAAGACTGTCCTTCAGTGAACAATCTTCCTCACTTCTGCTTATTTCATCACCCATCCACAGACAGTGTTAATCATTTCTCCGCCTCGAACAATCGTCGAAAATCATAAACTAGCAAAATGACCGGCCGTGTATGGAACCCGCCTGAGTGCGTTGAGCTCAATGAATATTGCACAGTCGAAGGAACATTGTTCGGATATCGACCTTCTCTAGCGGCTAATGCTTTCTTTGCGGCTTTCTTTGCGTTGTGTTTCGTTCTCAATCTTGGTCTCGGAATAAAGTGGAAGACATGGTCATATATGGTGAGTTTTCCCCTCCTAGTATCCTGAAGTTTTCTTACATCGACGCAGATCGCAATGTGCCTTGGCTGTGCTGCTGAGGTGGGAGGATACATTGGCCGTCTCATGATGTACAACGACGTCTTCAGCTCACCTGGTTTCCAACTCCAGATCTGCCTCCTTATCATAGCGCCCGCCTTCTCCTCGGCTGCGATCTACATTACCCTCAAGCACTTGACTATCATCTTCGGCGTGGAGTGGTCTCGACTGCGACCATCATGGTACACCTGGATGTTTATTGCCGGCGATATTTCCTCGCTCGTTCTCCAAGGCAGTGGAGGTGGCATCGCTGCCACAGCCGACAGCGGGTCTTCTTTCCAGGACGTCGGAACAAACCTTATGATAGCGGGTGTTGTCTTTCAAGTCGTCACCCTCGGTATTTTCGGTATCCTCGTGACCGAATACGCTATCCGAACGTATCGACGTCGCAGTCAGCTTACTCCTGAAGCCACCGCTTACCTCCAAGATACCAAGTTCCGTCTTTTCGCAGTAGCCATCTTTATGGCTTACCTTGGCATTCTCATTCGGTGCATATACCGTATCCCTGAGCTGTCTGGTGGCTGGGGCAGCGAGTTCATGAGAAACGAAATCGATTTCATTGTGCTCGAGGGCGCTATGATTGTTATGGCTGTGGGATTTCTCACCCTCTTCCACCCTGGTTTCTACTTCCCTGTCCTCGGAAATAACCCTAACAAGAAGACGCCGAGCTTCAAGAGCATATCGAACAGCATTTCTCTCAAGGAACGGAACTACGGAGTAATTCACTCAGCTGTCTAGTCGGACAAACCAGCTTCTTATCTTTCCGTCGGTGTTGTGTTCGAATGTCTTATTGGACCATGACTCTTGGTTGTTGCCTGAAGCTGATGGATGGTGCAGTTTGTGTTTTACAAGTTATTAGACTTAGCGTTGGATTATATACATAGTAGAACATTGCTTCGTTGCTACCGGAGTTTTCATTAATTGTGTAAATACTGTCTCATTGCAGTTCCTTCACGCGACCCCTGTCACGTTCGGTTATTTTCTCGCAGTGGCACGATCTTCTCATGGATGCATGCACCTCCACTACCCAAGAGTTTGACAGAGTCAAGAGATATTCGCATGGTTTCTCTATATAGTAAGTAGAATCAACCAGTCTTGCCAGTGCGGGGGTTCACCGTCACACGATCATCCTTGCCTGTTTGTTCGAGAGTTTAGGCAACAGCCTCATTGAAACCATTGGTACCGAACATGAGAAGGTAACTGTCATTTCTAACATCCATTTCCCCATCCCTCTTTTTCTTTCGTGGTCTGTTTCTTCAATTCTTTACACTACCTAGCGATCGCCACAATGCCGTGCATGTCACGCGAGCAGTTTTGGCGCAATATGAATTTCCATACGAACCAGAACATGACTTCCAGCTCCATGGGAAGCCAGCGGAATTTTCTCAGCTCAGGTGTTGGCGTCCCGGCGGATTGGGCTCTGAAGAAGATATCTTCGACTATGAGAAGAGTATCAAGGATACCTCGGACCAATTGTACGGTCACTACTACACGGCCTTAGTCTTGACCAGCAACTACTAGCGATAAGTACGGACAGAAATATTGCCATCTACGACATCAAGACAAAAGAATTGCGACAAACACTCGATGGTTGCGGCGACCTAGCCTTCAGACCCACTGTCTCCGACGAGAAATGTGCTACCGAGACCGAGGACGCACTGAATGAAGCATTCGCGAAGCCTGCCTACACTCTTGTTAGCGGCGTACTCGGTGATAACCATTTCGGTTATCCACAACAGAAAGGCCTGATGTTCTGGGAACTCGATCAGAGTGGACGTCTACTGGATGACGAAGAGCCCATCGATTCCGGAAATCTGGCAACGCAAGCCATCGATGCGATCCTACCGCAGCTCAAAGAAGGACACGAGTGGTCCAAGGAGTTTGTTGAGTCATGTAGCCTGCACGCTAACTTCACAGTAGCGTTGAGCAAAGCTGCTGTTGCACATCGCATGAAACACAACACAGTACTGGAGGGCGCAAGACTCGGCAGTTGCGGCTCCATCCCGTTTACTAACGATGGGAAGTACCTCCTATACCACCAGCAGCCCGTAGTTCATGGAAAACGGGATCCCTACGTTGTCGTTTACGATATTGTTGCTGGACAAGAACTGCATCACCTCTCTGGCCATACCAATAATGTTCTCTGGTCTGGTGTTAGCTCTGATAATAAGAATATCGCTACTGTATCATGGGATGGGACAATGCGCATGTTTTCCCTCTCCACGGGCGAACTAAAATGGGTTTCTAATATGGGTGGACAGTGTTGGGCTGGTGCCTTCTCCCCAAACTCCCAGTTCATTCTTTGGAGCTGTAAGAACGGCCAAAAGGTCCAGGTGCTTGAGGTTACCAGTGGGAACCTTCTCTCAACCTTTCCAGGGAATCTACATGATTGGTGTCGCTGCTTTCAGTGGCATCCAGACAGTGTGCAGCTTGCGATGTGTGCCGAGAAATCAGCTTATGTTTGGCGTCCTTTTGATGGTCCAAATGGTGTTGTTGCGCAGAATTACAAGGTTGAAAGGAGGGATTTCGAGAACAGCATGGCTGAAGTGAGCGAGGTATCGTGGATGGATGAAGGGAGGCTACTGTGCGTTCAGGTATCGGAGGGAACGACTTTAGTGTATGACACGCAGACCAATACGAAGGAACTGTTCAAACGAGTGGGTGCCGGCAAAGGCGAGGACGCTTGGGTTGATAATGGGTTTTATGGTCCCTTCAAGATTGAAGATGGGAAAGAGTACTATGTCAGTATCAACGGAGATGGGAGGGCGAGGTACTGGAAACGATACGTCGCGGAGTGTTCGCCTGACTCAGAAGAGCATGGAGAGGAGAAAAGTTCAAACTCTGAGCCGAGCTGGCGGGAGGCGAAGAGAGAGGGATCAGCGACTAGAAAGGAAGCGTATCCTGAGACTGGAAAGTATGTCAAAGTCATAAAAGTACCGAAGAAGAAGGAAGATAGGAAAGATGCCAACAGAGATGCTTGGGCTGATAAAGGTGCGGAGCTATGGATAGCTGGGTGATCTATTTCCGAGCTCGCTATAGTTTAGGCGCTTTATGGAAGTAGTGGTCAATTACAACCTCGATTTTGTCCCCTCCTTCTCTACTCTCTCCCGCTCTTTTTCACCCACAAGTACACTCTTGTTCCTCTCTTGTGTACTGTTACCTGTACGTCCAACCCCGGGTTTTGATCAAAGAAGTTTACGGGCTTAAACGCTATGGTCATTTTTTCGCATAATATGACGGGCCAGTCTTCAATTCTCGAGTTGTGAGTGGAGCCAAAGGTGCTCCAGAGTACGACATCCACATTTCTTACTGATAATGAAGAAGATAGGGAGAGGGCCTGACGGCTCGCTATCCACGACGCAATGCCTTCTTTGACAAGTAATTTGATTGCATGTGTGCCTGCTGCATATAACTCGGAATATTAATATTGTGTTATTCATACAGCGTGGGTGCCAAAGTCCGAGCGTTTAGCGTGAAAAGATGATGGATGGGCGAGGTGAGGTTGGCTATAGTATGGGACCAGCTTGAAACCTACCGGCATTCCGGTCGTAGGGTTGATCTTATCCTTGTTAATAATTTCAAGGAATCGGTGCTTGAAGTGATTTAAGTCTCACCATTGCCCCTTATCGATGGTTATTGGCCTCGTTTCATACCCCACGCCAAAAGTGTTCGTGGAATCCGGAAAGGCCATCGGCGAACCGGTCTCTTCACTATCAGTGAGTTTCAATGTCCATCTAGCGCAGGATTAATCCGTAGGTAGAACAAGTGTCGATGATACGGTGCTGGTACTCCCGGAGCCACCACAGTCCCAAATGGCACCTTCTCACCCATCTCAATCGGTGCTGTTAACAAGATTCTGGTAGCCCTCACTTCGTACTTGATCTCTGCAACCTCCAAAATGAAATATGAATACATACTCATAGTTACTCAGCGTAATAGTTGTTTGCAGCACCAAAACCCTCGCCCTTGTAACCACCGAGTTCCCCGTTCGGAAATTCGTATGTTTCCACAAGATTCAACGTTACGGCTAAAATACGACTATATATATGATGTTTAGAGTAGATATTATGTGTTTACATTTTGCTCGGTCTGGACCGTCACATGATTTGACAATTTTCGTATTCTGAGTTTTATCCTTCCACCTGTTGACCCTGCCTTTGGGGATGTGGTGTTCCGAATTTTCGATGCAAGAGGAACGTTCAGAATTTAAGGTCGACGAGTAAGGCGGTGCAGCAGAGGAGGTACAGAGTGAACGTAATAAGAAACCCTTCCACTGTAGAAATCTGTCCAACTTCTGGCTGACAGTGATGAATACATCAAAGGAAGGTGAGAGCTTAGCAGAAGAATGATATTGATCTTTACACAGACGCTGTAGTGCAATGATAAGAACGCAGTATATACAATAAGTCTTTTTCGAACCAAAATACCCAATAAAAGCCGTTTACCGCTCACCAATTGTACGAGTCAAGGAAGCTCGTTTTCCTTTCTAGGACCGCGTCTTCCTCCACAACTCCAGGACCGGTTTTGAGATTTCCTACAACCCTCCTCCTTATGTCCTTCCTCGCATGTCGCACGTACTGATGACTCGCTCTCTTTGCGAGTGTGGGTGTGGGAGTCGCAGACGTGGATGTCGATGATGCGCCGTTCCACCACGAATTGTCAGGGCTCACTTTCCACCATGGGTTATTTCCATGATCGTTGTTGCCGGGTTTCTGAGTGGCCTGAGGTTGTTGGGCGAGTTGGGACGACCGAGTAGGCTGGGACTGCTGAGTAGATTGAGTTTGTTGAGCAGGAGTAGATGGCTGGCTCGATGTAGATTGGGCCAGGGCACTAGAAGTAGGGGCGGCGGATGCCTGCGAGACTGAAGCTTCGGATGGGATTGAAGGAGAGCCTGTTCCTACGAGGGTGGAGGTCGAGATACCAGTACTAGCAGTGGGAAGCGCCGATGAAGATGAAGACTTGTTAGCGGCGGTGCCGGGTCCAACTGCAATAATGCGTTCGGCGGCCTTCTCAGCGGCAACCATAACCATGGCTTGAGTGTTGCCTGTTGGTAGATCGGGATGCATTGAAGCATCGACGACGAAAAGGTTGTCAGTTCCGTAGACCTTTGTGTCGGTGTTGACAACGACGCCAGAGTCACCCTTTATACCCATTTTGGCGGATCCGACGTAATGAGAACCGGTGACATGCTCCTTGATGAGGTCAGCGCCAGTGACGTTGCTGCCACCCGTAGTGCTACCGGCAGATTGGAAGGTGAGTGTGGAGTTGGAAGTTCGAGTCATCTTGAGGAGACGGTCCATGAAAGTCGTGATGGCTTCTGTATCCTCGTCAGTTTGGAGCCACGGGTCGGTAGTGAGCTCAGTAGAACCGTCCGCAGTGATTCCAAGAGAGCCCTTGGAAGTGAGACCATGGGTGAGATAGATCTTCATCTGGATAGTGTTATTTGCAGGACCGTTGCAAGTTCCCTGTATAAACATCTCTTTGCCGCTAGTAGTGTTCACCGAAGTCCAGAAATTAATTCGCTGGCCGGACTGTGAGAGAAGGCCAGAACCCTTCGCGAATTGATCAATGGTTGTTTGATTGGGGCTAAGGAGTTCACTGGTCGCAGGCGAGTACAGAGAGTTGCTCGTATTGAACCTGAGGGTGAAGATAACGTGGTCTTTGATCTCAGTACCGACCGGGAGATCGATCCAGTCGGATTCGGCAGGCAGAGTGACGCCGGAAGTGCCAGAAGCAACAGTCTTGAGCTGCTCGGAGGGACCAATGCCAGAGTTGAACAGCAGGCGGGGAGTAGACATGGCGCCCGCGGCAAGAATGACGCTACCGCCCTTTTTGACATTGTAGATAACACGAGCGCCAGAGCTCGTCTCTGTCTCAACACCAGAAATTGCGGACCCATTGCGAACAGCGCGAATCACCTTGGTGTTGAGCATGAGCTTGAAGTCTTTCTGCTGCTGGGCCAGGGGCAGATACGAGCGCACGGGGCCATTGCGAAGTCCATTCGTGGTATCCCAAGGCGGGTAGGCGTACACATTGTGTCTTGCGTTGTGATCTCCCTTGATCGCGTCGGTCTCTGTGAAACCTTGACCTTTGAAGAACGTGGAAAGAATGTCGTACGCCTCGTTGTTGTAGCGAATGCCGTCCATAGAACCGTAGTTCTGACCCGGGTTGCGTTCGTAGAGACGGTCAGCAGAGTCAGCTACATCTGACCACTTCCAGCCGGAGGGCCAGCTGTCGTCGAAGTCGCGCGACTGGGGCTTGACGAACATCATGGCGTTGACCATTGTTCCTCCGCCCAGCAGGCAACCAGCCATATCCGCGGTATCAGTGCAGTAGGCTGGACTTCCTGCCTTACTGAGATAGTAATCTAAACCAGGAACGTCGTACATGGTGATCGAGCTATTCCAGGACAGGGTTTTGTTGTTGCCAGTAGATGCGAGGGAAGCACCACCACGCTCGACGAGCAGCACGGATGCACCACTCTCTGCAAGCCTGTCCGCCACAATGATACCAGCTGGACCAGCACCAGCGACGATGTAATCATATTTATCATCCGAGATGGAGGCAGTAATATTGGTGGAGCTACCGCCGCTGATAGGGGTGGTAGAATTTCCAGTCGAGTTACCGGAGCCACCGGTGGATCCAGTAGCTAGAGCGGCCCAGGTGTCGTAGTCGGAACTCTTCGCATCCGGAATGGTAACACCGAACAGACCAAAGCCCGCATCGTGCATAGTCAACGCACTGCTGGCAGACCCTGGCGCGGTGATGGCGGACACCGAGTAAGCCCATGCAAGCACATTGGCACTGTCTGAGAGGACAAGCGCATCGTCGCCTATACAGTTGGAGCAGAGGAAAGTGTAGGCGAAGGCGGTATCGTTGACATATGTGCCGTCCGGAATCTCAGTCAATGTGAAGTCACCAGAAGCCACTGCAGGTGAAGTGTATCCACTGATTAAGGTTAGAGTGAAGCAATCCATCGTTAGGGAATATTGCAGCACTTACGTAGCTTTCCTGAAAGAGGAGATGACTTGATCACCATGAGGCCAGGCTGTAACTAGCAAAGTACCAATCATGGAGGTGCCCATACTGAAGCCAGCCCATCCTCCATCATTGGTGACTGGGGCAACGAGCTGGCCGATGAAGTCTTTGCCTGTGATCTCGGGCAGTGCAATACCCAAAGTAAAGCCCGAAGAGTGCTTGTAGCCGTTGAATTTGATGCCGCTCTTTGAGTCGGTGTACGGTGTAGCGGACTGGGCTGCGGCTTGTATCGCTAGCAAGGCGCAAGAAAGGAAGAAGGAGCGTGCCATGATTGGTGGTGAATGAACGTGAGGCACAGCCAAAAGAATGAAAATGCCTTCAAGGCAAAAGAGAACGAGAGTTCAAGGAGAGAATTGGAGAAGTTGAGAGCTGATGAGATACGAATCTGTAAGGAAAGCATCCATTATGTATTGTCATGCTAGACGCGCATTGCGGGTCTTCTGCCCCTGCATATCAAAAACCCCTGCCCTTGAAGGGCTTTCACGATGTCGGCAGTATCTTTCGTCCCGGTGCTTGGGAGTGGGAGGCTCCAGATGCTGAACTTGACAAGGATCAAATCCCGGCAACGACTGTCAAGCTTTCTGGCGCATGAACCACTATCGTGGGAGATTGATGGAATGGTGAGGCGATTGCAAGCATTATTTGTGGACCGAACAATTTGCACGGGCCGAAATAGTGCTGTTAGGCCGTTTCCACCTCATTAGTTCGTCTGGTGTTTTAGTGGGTTATCGAAGTTTCGAAACGAGCCGAGGTGTTCTGGAAACAAGAAAAATTTCCGCGTATCGAGGCACATCAAAACGAAATCACCTGTGTACTTATGACATGGCAGCATTTGTAATAATCTGTAGGTGGAGCGCGCGCCGTTCCTTCGGGTAGATACCGTGGCGGCCGTTGGATGATTGGTGCTTCTTTCTGCTCTTCAGCTCTTCAGCTCGACCAGGTCCTTCTTTAGTAGCTTCTGTCCTCTTTCATGTGGCAGTTGACTCCAGGTTTGTCGTGGCGATGACGTACGGCTGCGGCTGTGGCTGATGCTGGAAAGACCAGACGTAAAGGAGGCGGTCGAAGGGTATACTTCACTCACCGCTTTCGCACTAACACCATGGCCCAAGTGCCAATCAGGCTTGGATCACATTCTAGGCGGTAGATAGATGATAGTCGCGACCAAAGAGATGGGGGTTGGACGGTTGTTCGATGAAAGAGGAGTCGAGTCGCAAACGCGGAGAGTGTGGGGTAGGTAACCTCGGTCCGTTCTGCTTGTTGACGACGATCTCAAATATCACCACACGACATGATTCACTTCCACTATCAACACTTAACACATGCGTATTAGAGTCATCGGGGATCACCGAGAAGACTGATTGTATATTCTTTTATCAATGCTCAGCTCGCCACAAACGCCGCCGTCATCCATCGCTATGCCTCCCAAGAACGACATTCCAGCTTACGTGTTGGGCGTTGGCCTAACAAAATTCATCAAGCCGCGACAACAGCGTGCGTACCCTGAGATGGGATACGAAGCCGGCGTCAAGGCGATGCTGGATGCCCAGATCAACTATGACGAGGTTGAGACCGGCGTAGCATGCTACTGCTACGGAGACACCACTTCAGGGCAGCGAGTCTTCTATCAGTTCGGAATGAGTTCGATTCCTATCTACAATACGAACAATGCTTGTGCAACTGGATCCACAGGCCTCCATCTCGCCCGGACTCTTGTCAAGAACGGCGCGATCGACTGTGCACTGGTCATTGGCTTTGAGCAAATGCAGCCTGGCTCTATCAAATCTGCTTGGTCTGACCGTCCCTCCCCGATGGGGCTATCGAGTAAGTGTCTCCAGTGCCGAGAACGCCCCTGAAACAAGTACTGAGCTACATAGTGAGGATGATGGCGGACACACGGGGTGTGGATAAGTCGCCACCAAATGCCCAGTATTTTGCCAACGCTGGGAAGGAATACATAGAGAAGTATGAAACCTTAGGCTGTACTGCAAACCCACAAACCCTGCTGACCTTCTTGACAGATATGGGGCAGAGGCACGTGATTTTGCTGAGATTGCTCGAATCAGCCACGAGCACAGCCAGAAGAACCCGTACGCGCAGTTCAGGGATTTGTATACACTCGAGCAGATCGAAAAGGCTCCTATGATACATTGGCCTTTGACTAAGCTGCAGTGTTCACCAACATCAGATGGAGCGGGTGCAGCCGTCATCGTATCGCAAAAATTTTTAGATGCAAGGCCGCACTTGAAGTCACAGGCGATTCTGATGGCCGGTCAAGCTTTACTCACGGATTCACCACAGCTATACTCCAAATCGTCCATGGATTTAGTGGGGTACGACATGACGCGTCGCGCTGCACAGGTCGCATTGAAAGAAGCTGGCATCTCCCCGAAGGACGTCAATGTCTGCGAACTTCACGACTGTTTTTCTGCCAACGAACTCATCCTCCTCGAAAGTCTGGGTTTCAGTGAGCCAGGAAAGGCGCATCTTATGGTGCGCAATGGGGACATCACATATGGCGGAAACGGACCGGTCGTGAATCCTTCCGGTGGCCTAATCTCGAAGGGACATCCTTTGGGCGCAACTGGTCTCGCCCAGTGTGCGGAATTGACATGGCAGCTCAGAGGATGGGCCAACAATAGACTGGTAGAAGGTTCGGATGTCGCCCTTCAGCACAATCTGGGCTTGGGTGGTGCCGTCGTAATCACCGTATACAAGAGGGCAGATGGTGCGAAGAACGCGAAGGCAAGTGATGAGGACGTGAAGCAAAACAGTCAGTTCGATTACAATCCCGCGGTAGAAGCACGCTATGTGAATAAAGAGGATGGCGACAAAGTTAGGTCAAAGACTGCGAGGAATGAGTATGCGCTTGGTGATACGCTGGAGAAGATTCAAAGTCGGCTGTAGTCGATAGGATAGGAACGTACCTTGATACAGTAATACTTCTTCCATTACAAGACCAAGTCAAGCGGGTTCTGCAAAATCACTTCACCCAGCCAACGTCATGGCGAGTCCCTCATTAAGTTACTTCTCTACCTTCTCGTTCTCGACCAATCCATTTACTCTGTACACCTTCAAGTTTACATAAAGCTGCCCGTGTGATAAACAATAGTATATAGCTTCTGATGAGGCTTAGGAAATGGTTGCAAACATTTCCACAAGGTTCTCGATCATTTTCATCGCTCCGTTACTCCGATCGAATCCTTTTAGAATAGCACACACGACTCTGCAAAGTAACCCCAAAGACTTGTCACAGAGTTTGATCGCACACTCGTTCAAGAAATGATGTTCATGAAACAATACCCAGCTGACGTTCAACAAAGCCGGAAGAATGCGGCAATTAGCAATTGCTACGCACGGGCTGGCCATATATTGCGTCTTTACAGCCGAAACCCATGTTACTCGATACAGCACTTTCGGCATATTTGAGTAATAGCGCATAGCATAGGAGCACGAGTTGGATGGGTATAGTTACATGCAGGCCAATCAAATGACCCATAGATGGTTCCAGATGAGGAATCGTACCCGCTGATCCGTTTTCAATCTGTATGAATGAATATATGACGAGGGAGGTGGATACCTGGAGTTTGATGTTTCTGAGTTTGAACCGCGCCTTATAAAGAGTCGTAACTTTGGGGTTCGATTTCCAGGCTACTGTCAGTTCATAGACTTCCTCCAGCTGCCACCCAAAGCGCCTCAACATGAAGGGTAACTTCTCCTTCGTCGTCTCTTTATTGGGAGCTCTCACTGCCGCTCTCCCGACCAACGATCTCACCCTCTCTTCTCCCATAGAAGCGAAGCGTCTTCACCCCGACACTCGCCAGGCCTCATACTGGAAACCGCCTATGAAATCCAACATCCAGTTCATCCTCACTGGCATCCCTGACGTCGACGACGGCTACATCAAACCCGATGTCGGAATTTACGAACTCGATATGTTCTGGACCCCAGCGGAGACGATGAAGACCATGAACCAACTTGGTCAGAAGACAATCTGCTATTTCTCTGCTGCGACGGCTGAAAACTGGAGGGACGATTACGAGGAGTTTGATGGGAAGGATTTGGGGAAAGAATTGCCGGATTGGCCAGGGGAGAAGTACCTGGATATAAGAAGGGATAATGTATTCACGGTTATTAAGAAGAGGATTGATCTTGCTGCGAGTAAGGGTTGCAATGCTATTGAGCCTGACAACGTCGGTACGTCTTCTCGTCTGTCAAATTCCTTATATCGACCAAACTCTCACCAATCTCGCACTACAGACGTTTACTCCAACGACAACGGCTTTAGTCCCGAGATCACCCCCGCAGACACGGTTGCATACCTGCACAAAATTTCCGCCTACGCTCGCAGCAAAGGTATGTCGGTCGGAATAAAAAATTGCATAGAAATCCTAGGCGACATCTTCGACGACGTCGACTTCGCGATATCCGAAGAATGCGTACAATACCTGAACTGCACCGCCTACGCCAACTTCACCACCGCGCCTCGACCAGACAAGGAAGGTAAACCCGTCTTTGAAGTCGAGTACGTGAACTACACATACAGTGGCTCTTGGTCCGATGAAGGCGTTGCCCTTGATCCTACCAAGTTCAAAACGAATAATGTGAATTTTCCCGGAATGAGTGGTGAGACGTTGAGGAAGAAGTTATGTAATCTGAATGAGCCGGGAGCTAGCCTAGGGAACCCGTATTTGAAGATTAATACTATCATTAAGACGTTGGCGCTGGATGGGTTTGTTATGTTTTGCGATGGGAGTGTTGAGAAGACGAAGACTAAGGACGTCGGTAAACAACAAGCTGGTAGTGATGGTAGTAAGGATGAGAACGGTAGAATTGGGGGTCTGTTGCCGTGGCAGGCTACAGTCAATAGAAGGAGTTGGAGTAGGGAAATGATGTGGAGAAAGATGGGCGGAAGGCCATTTGATCCTTGAGAAAGAATTGGCGACACGGAAAAAAGGCGGGGTCTGCACATGGAAACTTTCAGATGCGTTTGCTATCAATGA
The DNA here is from genome assembly GCA_019202945.1 of Corynespora olivacea. NCBI lineage: Eukaryota > Fungi > Ascomycota > Dothideomycetes > Pleosporales > Corynesporascaceae > Corynespora > Corynespora olivacea. Next base: position 15,522 of record JAGQEM010000282.1, read on the forward strand.
ACCTTTACATTGTTCTATATATACCTTCCGCGAGAGAAGAAATTTTATCTAGTTAGTCACCGCAAGCAAAATTCTTCGTCCGACGAAATGTTGGAATGATAGAAACTTTTCACATGTGGTACATGGAAGAATATACCCGAGGCATATTTGGCAGATACTGAGAACCACCAGATCACTCACTACCAATCGTTCTAATCGACAGTAATTTGAAAGACCATGGGAATGAAGCCATCGAATCACTGATCACCGAATCATTCATGCATCCATCGTGGTTCGCACAGACAATCAACCTCACAACTCTTCAAAAGCATCCAGGACAAAACTGAAACAGTCCACCATATTGGATGTGCAGGTCTGCCGATAAACCTTGTGATTCGACCGAGGGAGATACTGGTGACCATTTCTTCCTGTCAATATACTAATTTCCGTAATAGGGTTAATCAAATGTAAGACTCATTCTTCGAAGTTTTTGGACCACATCCTTTCTTTCCGTAATGAGCACATCAAGATGGTGGTTTTAACGGCAAAAAATTCGCCCATGTTCGGAATTTCTAAAAGATCTAGGGCCTGATGCTCTGGCATGATTTAGTAATATTGGAAAAAGCTATATCGAAGGCTGGAGAGGACCGAAAAGGTACCGAGTGAAGATGTGGTCCCGCGTTTGCGATATGGAACGAAAAGTAAAGATAGATGGTCTACATGACTATAAACACTAAATTCCGTCACTGTGCCTTCCATTGGCGTTGGCGACTTCTTGCAGGATCCATGTCGCGCCAAGCAGGGTGGACCGAATTGCTGCGAATAGGTCGAGGTAGGAATTGAAGGTCGTGACGTTGGCTTGATATGGAATCTTCAGGTCGTCTAGCTGTGCCAGGAATGGCTCCATCAGGGCTTCAGTTTCGGGCGTATCTTTTACCGGAGAGGGTCAAGCGCTGGAGTAAGAAGACTCCCAAGTGCAAGAACATATGTGGCTCCTGCACCTTCGTCAAGCCAACCTGGAAGGAAACCTGTGGAATCCTGAGCCCTAGCCACGCTAACTACATCTCAGGTTAGCGGAGGTTATTTGTGATCCCGTGTCACCTCACGTAAGCCCTATGGTTGCATGCACGTGATCTCCACGCACAATCAATAGCAATACCCGCGTCCCTCTTCTCACTACACTGGCTGTCCACTCGCCCTACGGATCGAACCATCGCAGCCATGTTGCAAGCACTCTGGCAACAGTACTTCCCCCCAAAGCCCACCTTCACCGAGAAGGATGTCGCGCCCGGCAGCCAGGCAGGCAAGGTCTTCATCGTCACTGGTGCCAACCAGGGCATTGGTTTGGAGCTGGTAAAGATTCTCTATCCAACCGGCGCCACCATCTACCTGGCGGGCCGCTCAAGTGAGCGCGTTGAGCAGGCCATAAAGCACGTGACCGACTCGCAGGAACCGGCCACACCAGCAGTCCTCAAGTACCTCCACCTCAATCTCAACGATCTTACCACCATAAAGGCCTCAGCAGCCGCCTTCGCCGCACAAGAGACGAAGCTGAATCTCCTCTGGAACAATGCCGGCATTGGCAGCAACCCCGAAGGCACAACGACCAAGCAGAACATCGAAGGTCATGTGGGAATCAACTGTGTCGCACCACTCTTGTTCACCCAAGAGCTGCTTCCCCAGCTGCAAGAGGCCGCCAAAACCGCGCAGGCAGGCAGCGTGCGCATTGTCTGGGCGGGCTCCTTGATAATCGAGTCACACTCTCCTTCAGGCGGCTTGAAGTATGAGTTTCTCGAGAAGGGCAAGACAACATCACCAAACCGGGACTACGCCATGTCGAAGGTGGGGAACTGGTATCTGGCCGTCGAAGCTGCTCAGCGCTGGGAAAAGTACGGCATCGTCAGCGTTGTGCAAAACCCCGGCAACCTGCTCACCAACATTTTCGCACACAAGCCGAAGCTGCTGATAGCCATTTTGAAGCTGGTGCTGTACGCGCCCAAATTAGGCGGGTATACCTTGCTCTACTCGGGCTTCACGCCTGACGTTGGCATTGAGAAGAACAATGGCGCATACATTCGGCCTTTTGGCATTTTGGCTCCGAACGGACGACTGGATATCTACAAGAAGATAGGCGAGGGTGCAGCAACCGAGTTCTGGGAATGGTGTGAGAAGCAATACCAACCTCATGTGTGATGAAGGTGAACAAGGACCAAGTTTTTCAAATGGATGGGAATACACGTCTACAGTAAATCCGAGGTAATACATATTAGGACTAGCCTCTCTTGGCGTAGGGGAGGTTGCACGGGCGTGCAACGAACGAACCGTATCATGTCATCATGATGCACACACTCACACGCGTGATGTGAAGATATCATGAGGAAGGTAGGAAGCCTACACTTACAGACACGAATGCATACAGCAACTTGCAAAGCCGCTCTAATAGAATTCCGATGACTCGATAAAAAACTGAGATTTTACAATGCCTACCGCCGTCGCCCGCACCGTCTTCCGTCACGCTCATACCTACAAATTTCCGTAGATGAAGCAAGGGTCTCTCTGCGCTGGCGAGTCCTTGGGTAGAGGGAACGGAATGCCTGTAATGAGCTGCGTCGAGCTGCTTGGGTTGGGCGCGTTGCCTCAGCCCTGCGCCAACAGCCTTCCTCTCAGCGTCCCTCTCTCGTCCATGTAGCCCACATCCTCGATGACTCCCAGATCGACTGAGCCTGCGGGTAAACCAAGCGAGTCCCTGTACACGGCGAAACTATCGAGGAACACATTGGCGGAGCTGTAGTTAGCCTGGCGCGAAGCACCATGGCTCTCTGGATGACTCCTCGGTGAGACGCACGAGGGCGGGCTCAAAGTCTTCACCTGAGCGAGAGGATAGAATTCTTTCGGCCTATATACTGAATTCAGTGATGAGGAACTGCCGTGTTTCTTTGCTTGACATTGTGGCATAAATTTCGGCACCGAAATACCAGCATACTTGGATGGCTGCGAGGCCGACGACGCCTGCAGCGGAATGGATCAGAATGGACTGACCTCTTTGTTTGTTGGCCAAATCAAACAGACCATATACGACGGTCGAGTATACAGTCGATAGTGTACTAGTGTCTTCGAATGAAAGCTACTCTGGTAATGAGTGAATTTCGCCTTCGAGGCGTCCTTGTACCTTGTTTGCCAGGCTGCCCATCCTGTCTACCACAACGCGCTGACCAATCCGTTCTGTATCAATGCCTTTTCCTACGCGACAAGTTGTTCTTGCACCATCGAGACCAATGAGGTGCTCATTTCCTGGCAGAAGGTCCATGCTGATCGCAACCCTTTGGCCGGAGTAGATGTCTGACCTTCGTGATGGCTTTCGAAAGACGTTGGGAATCTAGCGAGAATTCCAGAAGCACTATACCGAACGTGCCTAGACTCGGTATCTCCAGAGTTTCGAGTGATTCCGAATGCGCAATGGTTGGCTGATTCGTACCGCAAAGCACCCTCTTGCATTGCCTTCAGCGAAAGCGCTTGAAGATGCAAGTGAGAGCATACAGTCCTATCAAACGAAATAGTATTCCGACCTTCTACCCAATTATTGTCACCCTCAACCGGTTTTGTCGGTTGGGTAGTCATTCTTGGGCGTCTGCTTGTATTTTAGCATTCCATGGCTGATTCTCGTGGAATAGTGCAGTACTAACTGATGGCCTATATAATATTATCACAAGAACACTCGCCCTTCTTTTACCTTCCTCATCGGCGTTACAGTATCAACAGTCCCCAGCGCTATGTATCCGGTTTCATCTGCTGTCTGTGCATCTCCAACACAAACTTTCTTAGCTTTTAGTCGCCTTGCTTGATCAAATCCATCCTCCATCGAACTCGCGTGGTCAACGCGTGCGTAAGGGTTGTCCCTCAATATCACTGGAATTAGTAGGTTGAAGTTAGTAATCGCTCTTCACACTCTCGGAAGACCGTAGAACTTACTGCTAGTGCGATCTAATGTATCAGGCCCACGCCGAAGAGCTCCTAGAATCGCGGAAGTAATACTGGCGCAAAGCATGACAGTGGGCGCTATGATCAGAACAGCCAGCCAGGCTCTGTTGTAACTCAATTCGAGACGATCTGGGTTCACTAGAGCGGTAACGTTGCGAACAGAGTAGGAATCTGAGTTGTAGGTTACGTTCCAAGGGTCTTCAATTCTCTGAGCGTAACTGAGAGGGTGGGAGTTGAACGTAAAGTTTCCCGTCACCGCCGTTGAGGCAATACTGGCAAGCCGAAACGTATTAAGCAGCTGCGAGAACCTGTAAGAAAACAGATTATCACCAATTTCGAAGATGTTCGCCGGAGAGGACGTTGCCTCACTGAATTGTTGATCGCGAGTGTAGGGTGAATCGGGGTTGACAAAATATTTTTCGAAGGCTGATAGTCGGTAGAACGAAGTATCCCAGGGAGTATCAGAAGCATTTACAAATGTGCTTAGGAAGACCGCCGCAGTATTCCCTGTGCTAGATAATGCGGGGATAGGGATATCATGGTCAAGTACTGTGATTTTGGTGTCGTTGTGGGGCCGAGTAGAATAGCGTATGCGCTTCGCCGTGCAATCTTCCCAGTGGCAGTAGATTTCAACTTCCACATACGACATAGTCAGAGCGCAAGTCGCATTTGTGTATGTAAATGGCCGGAGGGAAGTAAAACTCAATGCACGCGGGTTATCTCGATTGGAAGACATTCCGTATGGTTCGTCGGAGAACGATGAATCAGCTGGGTTCCGGAAAAGTTCCTTTATGCTTATGATCATGGAGCGGTCGTTATCAAAATCCCGGGGATTGGAACTATCTCTAAAGAGATTTTCCCATTCGTCATTGTAGTCCGAGGTTGTTGTTACGTTTTTGACTGTACAGTTGGTGTACATGTAAGATGTCTCCATGAGAAAGGTGGAAATATTACGTTGAATAGATTCCTTGTGCCCGTATATGGGGATTCCAATTAGCGATGAGTAGGTGCAATTATCCGATATCGAAACATGATACCACCCGTCTGTTTCCTTCATTCTAATATCATTACAAGATTCCACCAGTGGTATTTTGACATTCCCGAACACATCTCGACTGGCTTTCTTTACACTTGCGGGGCTGGATAAGGCTGAATGTAAAGCTCCGAGAACTCCAGGTATGTATAGATTATCCTCTGGTCCGTTGTAAGAAGGCAGCCACGACTGAAAGTCGAGATATCCATACGTCTGTGGTATAGTTGCCGTAACTGGCCTTGTTTCGACGACGCGAAAGGCAGCCTGTCCTCCTAGTGGAGATAGAGCCCACAGAAGGAAGAGAAGAGGCGTTAGGATGTTAAAAGTTCTTAGGCTGAAAGGTGTTGTAACAGTACTAAATACTGTACGACTGCTTAGCAGGTATTCAAGACTTTGCACGGTTATTCCTCGTTCTAATTTCCAGGCGGCGGCTGCCTTAGGTAGATTGCCCACGATGGCAGCAAGTACGATAGGAAATACTGTAGGTCCATATTTCGAGGCATCCTGTAGGCGAGAAATTGGATGTTCCTACGTTTGAGCACAAAGTCAGGAAAGCTTATCCAGCGACGGAAGGGCTACAGTAAACCATGTTTCAGCCCTTGTTGTGTAAGATATACGTACATATAACGGATATCCTTCATTCTGAACAACAAGGCCAGCGTATACCAGAAATAAAACAGGTGGTATAGCAAGTGTTAGCTCCAAAGCAAGCCGTCCAAGCGTCAAGACCGTCCAAAACTTTCGCGCAGGTTGTGACGCCTTTACTTTGGAAACAGGGACAGCACTACTGATACTAGGGTTTCGAATTAAAAAACCCAGCTCTTGCTGATAGATCAATGGCGTAGAGGCAACAGCATCGTCTTGGGCTGACATTTTTCACTAAGGTTATTGTATTATTGTAGGTACCGTTTGTTGTATAATGGAAATTTCAGAGAATAGTGCAAGAAGATACGAGAGTGACTGGACAAAAACAAGGGATACGTACAAAGGAACTTGTTTATGAACAGGCACTAGGAAGGCCCAACTGAGGCAGGGGTTTGAATCCTTTCGAATCCTTTCGCCCCCAAACGCGAGCCCCATCACCTGATACCCCCTTCCCTTCACAGAATATCTGCATTGATGCCCTAGGAAATAAAGGTAAAAAGCGTAGGCATCTTTGCATGGAAGACACATTATAAAATGAAATGAACTTCTAAGGAGAAAGCTTAGGCTTTAGCCACAGGCCGCCTTGAAATTCATCTAACACCTTTTGCCTGTGCCGTAGTAGATAGTACCGAAGTTGTACTTGCCTGTGTCTTATCACGCCGCATCGCATCGTGCGACTTATTTCAGCTAGCTGAGACGGTAGTCCAGAAAGGGGGACAGTGTCATTTCAAAGGGGGCTAGCGTTACTTGGCAAGCTTCAACGGCCGTAGGTAGACGCTTTTGCAGTGTGCGATTGTGGAAGGAAGACTTTGCATAGGCGCGGCTGCCTCAACACCTCGACACCTGCCAACCAGAAGGAGACGGCAAAATCTGAAGGCATCGATCAATAGATACAGGAAGTAAGAATATATGCAAACGTTGGGTGGGGATTAGTGCGATGTGTGGCGCACAGCAATTTGATAAACATGCCCAGCCCTGCCTCACTAGCACGTGACTGCAAATAATCCGATGTACACCGGAAATTAACAACTCTTATATAAACTTATCTACTCTAATGCCCATTAGGTAGTTCACAAAGTAGATCTGTAAGAGTGAGCGTAGTAAGTAGGTCTGTATGAGGTAGTGGAGCTATAAGAGGAAGCAGATCTATATGTAGTAAGTGCAAGCTGAAATAAGTAACCCTAAAATTTTTTTTTCGCCACGAGCCCTGGGCTTTCAAAACACTTTCATTGGCCTGCGCAAGCCAATTGCGACTTATGGCCTTCACCCGTTGTGTCTTCCTTCTTTACAGTGTTATTCTGTTCGAATAGAACAGATCAAGGCAACGCAAACATTAAGAGGAGAAATTGATAAAAATGTTCTCAACCATTCAGTGTCACGTAGTTTTCTCACCAGTCACGCTTTGTGTAGGTTTCACACCAAACAATGGACCATGCGTAGAACAGATAAAACCCGGCTCTTCGAGATAGTTAGCTACCTAGTAGTTTCCCTATTGAATCAATTACAATCTCACGATCATACGATTGATCTCACGTTCAGCGAGTAGGATGGCCCCAGATTGGACTTCTTGTGTGTCCGTATGGTGAAGTAGCGGTACAGGAAATGAACGTATGGAGTAGGTTTATTTATCATTCTGCTTAAAGGCAAGGGGTTGAGCCATGTTATTCAAAGCATTATGGTTGTGTAAACGGTGGTAAGTGTAATATACGTGGCAGAAAGAACAGGAGGCTTGTGAAGAGTTCGTAGGCAGGGGACCGTCAGTGCTACATCTTCTTCTTTAATCATATATATATTACAAGGTCGTCTCAGGCAGAATAATGAACTACTCGCTCGTGGTTCATTATGAACTTAGTTATGCATGCCTCTCAGCAAAACAAATAAACGGCGCATGTGAGCGACTTACCCTTATGGTACTTGATTTTGTCCCAGCTCAATCTTCAAAACATTGCTTTAGCTACTGCGAAAAACCAACTTTCCATATGCTTGCTAAAGGTTCGTTCCTTGTGACGTGTTCAGGCTGTGCCTGATGGATGGTGGGACGTTATACGAAGTGATTGGATCAGAAACAACTCCATATGTGATCCCCCAACAAATGCCCCAACAAATGCGCCATGATTCCTGCGACCATCTGATCTTGCGGCAAATGAAATTTTTGGCTACACATTCCTTGAACGCGTCAAATCAATGACCCGATGAAAAACATAGTGGCAGCTATCTCCGTCCCGCGCTCCCGCCAAGACGGAGAGAATTAAGATATTACACGTGCATGCCCGTTCCCGAAGAGTCGAAGCAGCTGAAGCCGCCATGGTTAAGCGAGAGTTAGCGAGATGCTATGGTTCGCAACGAACCCTAATTCGACTCTCATGGCACACACACTCGTCACTACCATGGCCTATCAATCAATTTAGTGAAACCCATCATGTCGACACATGGGCCTTTTGGATGAGATGGCGACCTGGTTTAATATAATTACTGCGTATATACTCGTGCTGCGCATACGAGGTAGGATTGCAGACTATCATAGTAGTTGTTTTTGGGGGAGGAGGGGCATGCATGCGCCTTCGACTTTGTGACGAGCTGACTTTCTTTAGCGAGTGCAGCCATCGGCGTGGGCGGCAACGATCATCGTTTTTCGGGAAGACCAAAAAGGACCGAAAAGCACCAAAAGGCGGGAAGACCCTTTTTCCCCCAGCCGGCGATCCCGAATGCTGCATTAGCGTCATATGAGCTGTGCTAGAAGGGGAACGTCTGGTGGCCTGTATTGTACGTGTCACAACACCATTTCGGTCTCTGCGTGCATTCAAAATCTTTCGGTCTGAAAATGGATTCCTGCATATACCTACTACAGTTCTGATAAGCGATTAGTCTATCATCAACCTCCCTAGATAGCTGTACAATTAAGCGCGCACACTGCCTGCATGCATTAAACGTTGTCCAATGGAGTCGTTCCCGTTCCAAAATATGCGACACGGGCGCCACCAGCACGTGCGTATTAACTTCACCAATACCGCTCCCAATGAACGAGTCGGAAGTCATATCTGATTAGAGTTTCAGGGGCAGGACCGCTAAAATGATGCTGAAATATAAAGTCAGCTCGAACTAGTTTCGGGGTGTCCATGAGCCTCGTAAATCATATCGTCTACCCCTACAATCCCAGACATCCTTGTCGACTTCATCAGCTCGCCACTTGAGAGCCACAGAGTTGCTGTAGATCTTCCGTGCTCTTTTGGGAAGTTCCAGTGGTACTTCAACGGAGCTAATCACGCTTGCGTACACGGAACATGAACACTCGTCTTAAAACTACTCCGCGGCGTCCACGGAGACCCGTAAATCCATCAACTGGATGCATGATGGCCATAATCCCTGTGAAGCTTCCCACCACTCGTTCTAACTCGGGTGTCTTCGTTCACAGGTTGATATGCATAGAAAGATTAACCAGGAAATGAAGCTGAGGATCGATACGTTGATCTAGCAATGCTTCGCCTTTTGTTACTCAAAGCATAGTATCAACCCATTTCCGGGTTCTGAGGGGCAATATTTAACAAGAAGTGACCGCAACTCACGTCTCTTGCAACTCTCCTATCCTTCCATATGCTGGGACTTACATGCTTCAGTTCGTCATCCCTTGGCACATATTGATTGTTTCTGCTAATGTGGGTCTCTAGAAAAACTTAGGAAAAAAAGCATTCAGGGCACAGAGGACACACCAGCGGAACCCAAACGCTCTTCATCGATTCCTGCAGTGGCTTCTACGAAACCCCCATCTTTGCCAACTGTGAGCCCGAAATCAACGCTATCCATCGCACCAACTGGTATAACTGTGACTCCCTCTGCGAGAATCCCCGATCAACCTCCAACCATTACAGCGGTCCCAGTGCCCGCAACCAACGTGCCGAGCCTATATCTAAGTCACACCAACTCTACGGCAGCCGCCCAAGTAGCATACGCGTTCACTGAACTACACACATCCAAGTCCAGTAAGCGGTATCTATCGGAGGTATCCAGCCAGCAAACCACTACCGCCGATACTTTGCCTGTCCAAGGCGCAATGACCTCGACCATATCCAACCAAGGCTCCAATGTCAACAACATCCCTAGCAGAAAGACAGGTCAACTAGCTAAGGCGCCTAGTATGGGGTCACTCAGGCTCCCTTCATCTGGTGGGCTAAACGGATTTCATGGGACAAATTCCGTTTTTAGCCCACCTCTTTCACCTGCAGCTACGTTTCGCTCGAAAGATCGCACCCCTTCTTTTGCATCCTCGCGTGCTGCGAGCGGTAACTTCAATATGACGAAGTCTTTCAACAAGCGTTCCGGCGGCTACAAGATTGGATTCGTCCAAGAATCGGTCACGTTTCTGAAAAAGAGAAGCATGGCAGACTTGGGTGTAGGCGTTTATCAAAGCATCTCGGATGTTTCCTACGTCAATTTCCTCGAGTGGATCAGGTCGGAGCGCCTTACCACTCTTCCACATAAAGGGGGCCGGTGGGATAAGGTGCTTATTCGAGCTGTCTACTTCGCAGAGCAGCTAAACAAGTTCGATGTTGCTATTCAGGGATATGCCATTGATAGCGGTGCTGCAGCAGCTGTTGTATATGGCCATGCGCAGCTTCTTCTTGAGGTATATTCCAATCATCTCTAAACAAGTGTATGATCAACTGACACGAACTAGATGGGCCACAACAATTCTGAGGCCTTGGATAAGGCTTTCCTGTTGTTTTACAAATTTGCCCTATCCTTTTCATCTGTGTTACACCGCTCAGAGCTATTGGCGGCCACTCCAGAGATCCGCGAGCAGCTATGTCTGCTCTACACCGATCTTCTATCGCTAGTAGTAGATGTTGCGATCAGATTCTACAAAACTGTGAACGGCAAGTTTATTCCCATTCACACATGACTTGCGCTAATCTTTCAAGGCATGACATCGGGCTTTAGTCTTGACATCTTCGATATCTTTGGCGATATGATCAAAACATTCCGCAAGCGACAGGATGATGTTGTTGAATTAATCTGGGATTTCCAGATCGAGCATGAGGACTTGGAGGAGGGTGAAGGTACAGCGTTCGAAGGACTTTTCTGAAGTGGCTGCTGACCGTAATAGCTCTCGACGTTAAAGTCCTCAACAGATGGCTGGCACCACAAGACCGAGTATTGGCCGCCTTGAACCGAGACCATTCAACCTTCGCCGACCAGCAGGTGGAATTTACGTGTCTCTGGTTCCAAAAGCATCTTTCGAAGTTTATCCAAAGCGACAATACCTTCCTGTTGGTCACAGGCCAGTCGGGTAGCGGCAAGACCACGCTGGCAGGGTCAATTGTAGAGCGTCTACAGCGACCAGTCAACCGAAGGCAGTTCGACACGCTATTCTGCACTCTTATGCCAGATATTCCGACAGCAGCGACGTCTCTCGCAGTGGTTAAATCCCTACTGTTTCAGTTGCTCAACCTCAGAGTTGGGAATATTCCGATGTATTACGCATTGTTTCGAGCTTATCATCAGTGCAGAAGCTCTACAGATCTCGAAGCCTACGAGGAACACCTCTGGCAAGCTCTTGCCGATACGCTCAAACAGCCCCTTGATGGAAGTAATGAACTCATCATTGTTGTGGACGGTCTCGATGAAATCGCAGAATCTCAGTCAGCTTCCATTCAAGCTATCTCTGCCAGTTTCAACCCTTCAGTATTGCTTGAGAAGTTGGTGGGCGTCATCAACCAAGGCCAGGGAGTGAGGTTAATCACCTTTTCCTCTCTAGCCAAGAAGCCTTCGCAAGCTCGTGGAATCCATCATCAAGTTACGCGTGAGGATGTTCGCGACGATATTCACGCTGTTGCTTTGAAAGGTTTCATTCACAACCACAACTTCCATGGCCAACCGGGAAGCGAGCAGGAGACCATATTGGATCGTATCATTCAGGCAGCTAACGGATCCTTCCTCTGGACAATCCTTGCATGTGAAATCCTCGATTCACAAAAGTCTGACGCTGTCACAAAGACTTTAAAGAACTTGGAATCATCGAAACCCTCCGTTCAGGATCTTATTTTGAAATTGTACACTTCACTCGACATTGTGGATAACGCCAAGACCCTTCTTTCCTGGATCCTTGCCGCTGAACGGCCTCTCACCATCGACGAAATTCATACGCTCTTCACAATCGATGTTCAGAAGGGTACGATAGTAGACAGGGGCATCAATGTCCACGGGACAATTCATGATCTTGCGCCGTTGCTGACTGTCCATGAACGTATTGTACGTTTCAAGCACCCCATCATCCACTCTACGCTTCATGAACTGGCACATCGAAATAAAATTTCCATCCCGCTCAGGCAGAGTGAAACGGACCTGCTTCTTAAGGTACTATCTTACGCCAAACTCACTCTCCGTGATAAGGGCGAGCCTCTCATTGACAATTCCGATCCAAGCATCGCCGATCGCCTTTTTCAACAACATCATTTCCTTGAATACACGGTTCGGTACTGGATCCTCCACTTGCAACAATCCCCTCTGAGCCCGAAAGGTGCCAGCGAATTCAAACCAAGCGCAGAATTGCAGAAGGCGATGCCAGACACCACCATTTTACCTATTTTGGAACAACTCTGCTGGGATTCCCAGCTTCCGATCCCGCATGCTGTGGATTTGTATAAGCTTGCAGGCACCGTACGACGAGTGATTTTTACTGAGAATCATCCCACGGTTCTCCAGACCTATCTAGCACTGGCCACGTGCTACATGAGCATCTCCAACACCACGGATGCTCAAACATATTTCTACTGGTCCGCTAAGATTAGTCGCAATATTCTGAGCGATATACACCCTCTGACTCTGGAGTGCGCAAATCATGTTCTGAAAATAACGGAAACAATGACCACCACGACGCACACCGAAATCATGATCCATCGGGAGGAGATTCTACTGATTCTCATCAGTGCATATGAGCGTCAGTACGGTAGCACCTCCGAGCTAGTTATTCAAACTCGCAAGCTGCTCATTGAGCTGTATGTCTCGCTCAATCAAGAGAATCGTGCGATGGAAGTCTATCGCCTCATCCAGGAAGCAACTATCCAGCAATATGGCCGGAACTCTCATCAAGCACAAGATGTGCATGGTCATCTTAGCGTTGTTCTTGGGAAGGGCAAAGGTGACCGCGAGATAGTTGGTTATAAGGAGTCCTTCTTCCATGATGAGCATGAAGATGATGCCATGGAAACTTTTGACATCGCTTCCATCATTGTCTACCTTCGCAGAGCTGAGGCATACGCGTCCCGAAAAGAAATCGCGTTGGCGGAGAAGACATACGTGGAACTTTGGATGGAAGTCTCATCCAAATGTCGCACTGTCAAGTCAATTGAGTGGCATGAGAAGAACATTGAGGTTGCGATAGTGTATGCCAAGTTTCTCACATCGCAGAAGCGTACTACCGAAGCTTCTGCTGTCCTTACCTGTGTGTGGCAGCAGTACGAGCACCATCACCTAGCTATGTCAGAGACGATCGTCTCACGACTAACTGGTGTTGCTAAGGAATTTAAGACGATGGGCCTTTACACCACAGCTTTATCGATCTTCAAGTACGCCAGATCCTTCTACAAAAATGTACGCCAGGAAGAGTCCCACACTTCCCGCGACATTACTAGTCAAGTATGTTATCCTATCCACTCATTTTGACGATACTGATGTGATTCCCAGATTTCGGAGACTTCAACTGAGATAGTCAAACAGAGTTTGGCTACTTCTACTACCATCACTGAAACCACTAGCACTGTTTCTGAGTCTGTCTTCCAGGATGTCTTCTTCTCCATTATAAAGTCATCCCAAACTGTTGATGCGAGCACAATTGCTCTTTCTAGGAAGTTGACCTCCCGCTACATGGAGCAAAGGAATTGGACTGCGGCGATCAGTGTCATACAAGCAACGCTGCAACGGACCTGGTCTTCATTCGTCTCCAGCTCCATTCAAGATGTTACGATGACCTCCAGTTTCACTCAAGAGTCCATCGAGTTAGTTGAGCTCCTTGCTAAATGCTATACGCATTTGAAGCAAACGGAAAAGGTTGAAGACACGTACAGCCGCTTTTTCCGGGCTGTCTTGGCTACGCACAATGTTGACAAGGCCGTCTTCGAAAGAGCCAAAACGCTTCTTATTACCTTCTACGATAAGAACGGTTTTGCGGACAACGCAATCAGCACGTTCCAAGAGATTCTCGTCTCTTATCGGACCAGGCTTGGGGCTACCCATGAGTTGACAATTCAGACGCTATACGAGTTGGCACGTAGATGTCAAAGGCATCCACGGAACCATCCGTACTGGATCGAATACTATCTACAGATAATCGCCAGCTTGAACAAGGACTCTGAAGTGTGCCATATGGATGCCATAGATGCTATTATTGCTGTCACCACGACGTATTGGCAGGATCGAAGATATGCCGAGGCCGTTACTGTCTACCGAGTACTGTTCAATACTTTTGCCAGGAAAACACAAAGCCACAAGTTGTTGAGCGACATACAATTCGTCCAGATCCTCTATGAACAATATTATCAGTGCCTCGAAGAGACCAAGGCCAGCTGGGAGGGTTTGTATCAAGTTACGAAAGAGTATCGCGAGGCATGCATCTCTACATTTGGTGCCGAATCAACTATCACGGTCGAAGCAACGCTGTCTCTTGCCCAGGTCACCCAAAAGAGCGAAGAGCATGCCTTCCAAGCGATTGCTCTCTATGAGGAGGTATTCAGGTCGTCTAAGATCACAACAACCAGGACAAGCGTTACCGAAGTCAAGCAAGCACTCTCGTCTCTTTATGTTCGTCAGCTGCAGTCACAATCTTCCTCTAGCTTTAAAGCTGAAACTATTGAGCGTGCTATCAGCATGACCCAGGAGCAATTCACAGAATCTACGAGAAAATATGGTTACTCCCACGAGTCATCACTCACCCATTTGAGGGAGCTCACTGTATTGTACCATCGCCAACAGAAAACGGACATCGCGATCAAGAAGTTGAACACTGCTGTTTCGGAGATTGTCACGAAAGAGACCTCTTCGCAGAAGATGATCGAGTCTGCAGCTTCTATTTCCTCCATCTTTCAGGCATGCGAACATTCTAGCACAGCAAACAGCCTTGTTCAGGAATTACACCGTCAAATCTGTGCCAAAGATGCCCGGTATGCCTCCAAATGGACATTCGACCTCACCAAATGTGGCCGCTCATCCTTAGCATTCCTCGCTTCTCTGCAATACAACCTACGAAAGGACTTATCAATCACGTTTGCCGCGATTTTGGCCGATCTTACCCTGGAGTATATTTACTTCGAGCAGTTCAGACAAACCTTGTTAAACAATGAGAGTCTAACAAACATACTTTTGGCGGCCGCTCCGCTTAGATGCTTCCTTCGCCGAAATAATCAACAAGAGATGATCGTGATTGTAGAGGAGCAAGCTGTAACACTATTCATGAAGCTCGATGCCAAAGAGCTCAGTACCCTCAGCAAGGAGTCACCACGAATATTCATAATCGGCATCCTGGATCACCTTGGTAACGGTCAGAATAAGAACATCAATCGATCTGTCATCCTAGCAAGCAACGAGAGCGTATTGAAACTCACCAGGGTTAAGAAGTTCCCTGAGGCATATGATGTCGCCAACCTCGGTTTCCTATATGCCAGCAAACACGACGGCTACAATGGACCTCGAGCCATCAGCATGGGCTTCAAACTTGCGTCCTTGCTTATTGGGCGTGATGGTGAAAAATGCCCAGACACAAGTCTTCGAAAGAAGATGCTGGAGCTGTCTAATCGTATCGTCAAGAAGATTTTGGATATCTGCAAGAACTTGGATATCAACTTTGCCCAAGTGCAGCTCTATGAACTCAGCCATCTCTCCATATTGCTGGGTGAGCAACAAGATTATGCCACCCTCGAGGTAATCTCTTTCCTACAATTTCGTTATGATCATGCTAATGACTTTCTGCACAGTGGCTGCTCACAACCCTATGGGGCACTCGCGATGCACAACGTTCCTGGCCCTCTCAAGTTCTCCTCAACCTTGGCCGCCGTCTGATCTGCGCACGCTACCTTGCTGGGCAGCCCATTAAGGCTATCCGTCTCTGCGAAGATATTGCATATAACGTCCGCCGCGCTCACGGGCCTCACTCTCCTGTCACAATTGACGCATATGATCTACTCGCGCAACTATATACCAGCACAGCGCAGACATACCAAGCAAGTTCGTCTTCAGAGAAGAAGAATCCGCTCGCGCAAGAATACTTCAAAAAGGCCCTCCGTGTTCATGAGGATATCCTTCGTCTCTTAGTGCATGAACACGACTCAAGCGATGATTCAGATGATGAAATTGACACTGCAGCCGTTTTACTGGCTAAAGAGGGCGTCAGCGTGAACGGTGACGCTAGAAGCAACCAGACAGAGTATTTCGATCAGAAGAACATCGATGTATCCGCTCTGGCACTTCGCCATTTCCGCCGCCTACAGTTTGCTTATCAGCGTCTGGGCGGCTGGCCCAAGCCTTACCAGGAGTATGAGCGTTTGAACGCATTGGTCTTCGGCGTTTTTAGTGGTGAGCCAAAATGGAAGGGTGTACAGGGTATTGAGAAATGGAGTGCGAAGGAATTTGGGTCCGGGAAGGCTGAGACGCAGGAGGGCGGATTCGAAAGCATCAACGATTGGGCTTTGGGAAGCAATGAGATAATCCTGCGTGCACAGGATAGCGGCTCTAATGGTTTAACTGTAGGCAAAGTCCGAAGCGAGCCAACCATTGTGGCTGCACATGCATAGGGGCCATTGCTGGAGTTTCAAAAGCAAATTTGTCAGTTATCGTTCCAATGACGTTTATTTCATTTCCAAATGTCAAGAAAATTTTGAATCCCAAGATCATCTTCTGATTGAGTTACATGCTGAATTGCGATGATTATAGCAGAGATACTGGAGGAAAGGGTGCACATATGGGACTTTTCGCATCTGTTATTCAAGCTGCTCTTATTAGGCCAGAGTGTGAATTTCATAATATCTAGTATTGGGCTTCGATGCGTGCTAAGACGGAAATATACGCAAACCACGTGACTTGTTAGGCCATTTACTACGATATCCTCAAGAAATGTTGATTAGCTAGTTATCTGGTTAGAAAATAGATTGAATTTTCATGCATACTACGTATTCTTCCGTCTATCCTTTTCTCTCGCCGCTTGATGTTGACACATTTTATTCAGCTAGAGTAAATTGAAATAACGCCAAGTAGGTCATTATCCTTAGTAGAAAGGCTACTTTTAGCACAGGTCCGTCTCAGAATGGTTTCAGTCCAGGAAATGATGGCGAGTGTGGTATGTTTATATTTCAAGGCTTAGTAGGGGAACCTAAAATAGACTACTGAAGTAATCACTTCATCTACGTCTAACTACAATATCCTTCACTTATGTTCCTTCAATAACCCTAGGTAAAAGGAGCTCATTATATGCCCACAATACCGTTAAATAGCCTGCACTGAATGCTGCTCCGGTATACCACATACTCCGGCGCCCCTATAGGGCCAACTGTCGCTGAATGAATCCCGTGCGCAATTCATCGGTAGATACACGAGAGTGCATAAATCCATAATCTCCAAAAGGCGGGAAATTAACGGTACTATTAGACACTGGAATTGTCCCTGTAGTAACCAAGTTGTCAATAGTCTTCTTAATAAGTACTTGTATACTTTTTGTGGTATCCTTGTCCGTACTAACTACTGTGAATACAAACAAACTTTCCGAACTAACCTGCTAGGCTATTTTTCCAACCTGAGAGGGCAGCAGGTATACTGAGTAGTTATTAGGCGCCGCGCCGGGAACAGTATTGGAGTATGAGGTTAGTTAGTTAGTTAGTATTGATTTTACGTCCTATATAAGGCGAAGCCTGTTTATATATATATGAGCCTCCCATAGGGCATAAGTGGACGTGCTGAGTACTATTTAGATGAAAGCACTTCTTGTAGTCGCCGCTATCTACTTAAGATGGCCTGTCGGTCCTCAATCCTCCTCTAAGCGAGAATAGAAAGGAAAAGTATATATACTATAAGCTAGTATTTCTATAGTCAGTTAACTAAGTATTTGTAGTTTTGTCAACCCAGTTTAATAGCTAAGAA
>JAGQEM010000283.1:0-32957 GCA_019202945.1 Corynespora olivacea
TACACACAGATAGTACGCCTAAAGGCGTACCAAGAACAAAGGGGTGAAGGCAAAGATTGTATTCTGTTTGACTCTCCCTCTCACCTCGTACAGAGGAGAGAGGGATCTATATAGCCATCTATCGTACGATCTGTGGGGTAGCCCCTGTTGCCGAAGAGCAACTCCAAACCATAGTGAAACACTACCGTACGGATGGTACGGACATACTATACATTTATATCATAAATATCAACTAACTATAGGCCTAATATTTCCTAGTATACTAAGGTCACTAGCTTAGACACCTCCATTTTTGGATGTAGAGTCCTCTATATATGGAGGTGTCTAAGCCAATACTATATGGTTTATAAGGAAATGGTGGTGTTTTGCCATGTTGGCGTACCTAGCGTAACTCTTGTATCTATGGATTTTTCCTGCAGCGTACATAGTACTTTCGCTTGAACGTACTGTAGTAGGGACGATGACTATGATCAAAACACACGGGATCCCTATATGATTCCAGCCCGGAAAGCAACTAACCATCCGCGATCCCAGCAGCTATCACCTCTCTATGTTAAGTCCCTATGTATAGCGTACATCCTTGAACGAATGAACATCCCGCCAAATCCGCCCACCATCTCCTGAACTCCGCGATGTCTGTTCCAACAATGCTTGTGAGTCAGCGACCCTTCCTTTTTGGGGTCATTGTCACAAAGCTCACATCCCAACTGGGCAAAGTGCGCCCTACACAAACCGAAGGATTCAAGGTCTTAAAAGGGGGACGTTAGCTAGCCCCCCCCCCCCCCCCGCACTATTGTTTATAACCCCCCTTATGTTTTATGCTCCCCCCCTAGGCACGCTAATTAATCTCTGGTGTTATGTAGCACAAACACTGTAAATTGATCAAGCATGCCTTAGGGGGGAGGGCTAGTTAGCATCTCCCTATCAAAAGCACCCCAGGTGTGATTCCCGTCGGATCTGATTGCGGGCTTCGGGTGCTTCCGTCCGTTGGGTTGGATCGCGATGGATATGGTTAGCGTCACGAAGCCGAAGGTGACGTATTCGGGTGTGTCCTAGTGTAAGGTTTACTTTTGCGGATCTTTACAGTGAGGTTGTCCACCATGTAGATACATACATACAGTGGCGGCTTAGCGGGGGCGAGGGGGTGGGGGCTTGTCCGGAGAGTGGATCGGGAGTTTGTTCAAGATGGTATGGGTGTGTGTGGCCTTTGGACCTTTTGGGTCTTTGGATCTTGCACTTTTCTTTTTTCTTTTTCGTATACATGGCAATCTCCTGGACATCTGTGGGTGGCTGTAGAGTATCTGCGAAATCGTATACGCTGGCCTTTTACCCTCGTTTGTTGCACAGTCCTGGTATGGTGTTTGGAGGTACAGTTGATCACTAGCATGTCGTGTACTTGCACATATCTCAGTTTCCGCTCTGGACCTATCGACAGTGGTTATGAGTCACGGTACTTGTTTCGAACGACGCCGAATACAGTTGTCGTGCTCGCTCATTTTCGAGAGGGTCGGAAGTAAATCAGCGTATTTTTCATCGGTTTGAAGAGGTCTGGGATCGTTTGGAATTGTTGGATGTGGATGGAAGGCATCGTGTGTGGGACACCTCGAAGCGTTGGAGGGACTCGTCGGAATCGGAGCCATGGGCATCTGGTAGTGTTTGTGGGGCTACATTGTCGGTGTGTTACAGCGTCGAGGGACGCGAATTCCCACAACAACATGCGCCCACCCATCACGACATGGCCTACGTTTGTTTCGAGACCTCAACGTCGAAACACCAGAGTCCACAGTTCTCACTAAACTTCCGACCGGTCCTCCAGCATCCCCCTCATCTCTGTCCCCGCGAATCGCTCTCCATATCGACATCGGCATTGTAGGCAAGGAGAAATATCGATACAGTCTCCGTGATTTACATTTGGTTGCTTGTATCAGTATCGTCGTTTGCTTCCCAGAAGTCTGGGAATCGACATCAAAGCCCCGATTCAGGAGATGTGACAGGAGACCTTTGCTTGAGTTGAAATTCTCTGCTAGTCTTCTTTTGTTCGTGGACGGCATCGAGTATGGTGGCGTATGAGTAGTCGACATATGTCCAGCTTGCCGAATTTGACTTCACGCATGGCCCATTTTCTGGCAGTCGAATCCTAGTACTCTAGCGAGTAAGACCTCGACAGCTTCACAGTTTCCGCAGGATAAACATGAATAGCAACTTCTGTGGGGCCAACTATACGTTGAAATAGGAATTGGTCGATATTGGTGTATCCCATTGTTCCTACGGCGAATAATACGCTGCGAATGCTCTTTCGCGGTCATTATCCTAGTCCCACTCATCACAGCAAATCATAGCAAGTTGCCCATATTTTGAGATTCCATGCCTGATGGCGTCTTCCTTGGAAATTGATAGGATGCTTGAACTTGGATTGAGACATGTAATATTGAAAAGGTCGGATAAATATGGTGGTTCCGTTGCGAGAGCGACCTATCGTATCGTAGAATGCGCGAATATAGGGGTTTCGCATTCAGTCGGAGTTCTTTCATCATTCGAGAACACATTGGGTAAAGTCCGGATGGGCAGTTGTCGATGGATTCGAGTAGACTATGACGGAATCTTTGTCGATCGACTCATCTGGAACAAAACTTACCCAGAGCAAGATACTTTGAGCTCATTCGATTAGAGTGTAGTTGAAGATGCTCTTTTTCGCACACTATCATCTAGACCGCTAGCAACAATGGTTTGCATCCTAGCAGATATCCATGGACACTTCGACGTCGAAATTGCCTAGTTGTATTCAGGCAATACCCTGCGAGTCAGCAAGTTGACGCCTTGGTATGACTACCCTGTAGATTGTTTCAATTACGTCAGAATTGTCAAGACGTTCGATTAGGACTTTGGCACTGTGCAACTGAACATGGATGGCGCGGCCTTTCGCCTCTCACGATGGTGAACGACACCGACGTCTATAGCAATTCCTATGCCCACTCGAGAACAAGGGAGAAGAAGGCTGGGATCCACCTAAATAATCAAGGGTGGCGTTGCTCGAAATCGGGGAATCTTTTCAGTGTTCAACACACCGGCAACCAAACGGTCTATGAACAGGCATACTCGAGGGGAGCCGTAGACGTCATGCTGTGTGTGGCGGACAGGACCTGCACTCGTCTATTCGGTATTATCGCATAGTCGAATGCTCATCAAAGCTCCCGGGCTTCGCGATTGTTTCAACGGGTTGCATGGACCCTGCTCGCCGAAGAACAATGAGAAGTAATCAGTGGAGTTCGGCTCCTCAAACTTTGTTTCATGACAAGGGATTTTAGTGCAGTCATCGATGCCTGCCTTTCCTGGCAGATTCCAACACGTGCGTCCCCTCACGACGTCTTCCCGAGGAGTTTCACTCAAACAACCATAATTTCCCCTCTACTCGTCTCCTACGCTGGCTTGTCTCATCAGTGCGCGGTTATTTCTCCATCCTCACTGTTCATCACAGCGGTCGTTGGCTGCCTCTTTGAATTGTCTTTGCCGAAGCTGTTGTGGAAGGGCCAAGGCCGATGCTGTGAGACGCGCAAACAAACAGCTGCACGTCGCTCTCCGATGTCCACATACCCGAGCCTGAGTGGGCTCAGTTGATGGGTTTCCCAGCGGTGAATGGGGGCACGGACATTTCGAGCCTCAGCTGTCGGTCTGCCCTGCTGCTCATCCACGGGTCGACAATAGGGCCACCACCTAGTAAATGGCAGTCAAAGAGATAGCGGGTCGGTAATAATGGCTTTGGCATTGGTCGAATAAGACAAAATAACGTCTTCTTTACGCCATCATTGCTTTCTTTTTGCGAGCTCGAGCACGCTTCAGGGTTGCTTGAACATGGGATGCATGGCTTCTGCACACTATTACCTCAGTACGCATATTGCCAACTCTTTTCAAAACGGGCCTGATTGGGGCGGTAAACGATTTGCAGACGAGCAACAGCCTCCAGCGAACAGTCGCTCTTGTTCATTAACCCTACAACGATCTAGTGGACCAAGCATTCGAATTCTGGACTTGCATGGTATGTGATTAGTTGACGTCGCAAGCTCCATCGTACACGGTGCTCTTGTGAAATTGTCCAGCATACCACCCTTCCACATCGACAGACTGAGTGGCGTTTCGAGACCAACACCAGGCGCCTCGCACTATCCACTTACTGCACAAATAATTACACCCAAGTAAAATCACCGAGCTTAGTTTAGTGCGGCTGCTTGATTCGCTCCGCGACTTTTGATCCGCTTCTCGCTACGCCTAGGTATCTATGTTGGTTACAGGCTGATTAGGCCGAACTGGGATGTGCGTTTGCAGTCGCATCTTGACGAACACGATGAACATCTGGGACCGATGCAGGTTGGTTGCCAGGGTCTTGTATACCTTATATATTTGCCGCATGTGGCGTTGACAAACGCCAGGCGCTGTAGGTGTTCACATAATTTATCAGTCTGCGTCCTTGGTTTCCTCCCGTCTTACATCCCGAATCAATGTACGCTATCTCTGACACCATCCAGAGGCATACTGGAAGTTTTGAAAGCACCATCGAAACGAGGTCCAATGTCTACTACCATGCTGCAGCTTCTTACCAATCCAAGACCTCTTCCTCCGTCGGACCGTTCGTTCAGCGCGTACGTCCTCCCTTTGGCTGTCGCACCCCCCAAATGTCCCTCCGATCTCATCGACATTTCAGCAATTCTCATGCCAGGTATACGATTTTAAATTCAGTGCTAACGTGGCATCCAGGTTTGAAGCTCCAGAGCCGGAAACATCATCAAAGAATGATGCGGACTTTGTGTCATACATGGAGGTACCGCCTGGCGCCAAAGTAACAACGAGCAAAAGATACTCTACTGCGCCTCGCACACCCCATCTGACGGCTCCCTCCAGCGGAACAGGGCACGGGGACATTGATGTTCCTCGTCTCATACCGACTCCATGGGAACTGGAGCGCCACAAAAGAGGGCTGACGCGCACAAGTACGCGGGTGCCTCGCGAAATCCCCGCATGGATATTCAAGACACTGCCTCGAGAGGTGTACGAATGCATTGTGGAGCAGCTCGAACGATTGCATCTCGGACAGGACCAGTCGTGCCCGTCTTGCTACCTGAGGGACCTCTACAGTCTTTCGCTGACGAGCCGGGCTTGGGATCGACCTACCACCACGCAACTGTACGTTACCCATTGCTCGTTACCGGAGGAAAGCTTGCTTTGTCGTATCGGTGCAGCCATACTGACTGATGGTGGACTCGATGCAGATATCGCAGAGTATGGGTCCTTGGCCGCGATCACTACAATACATCGATGTTCAAAATCATGGGGACCAGTCGTCTCAAGCTTCTGCGTCGAACGGTCCGCGAACGTAAGATGTTGGCGAAACTCGTCCAGGAAATCCACATGCCCGACATGCAAGCGCTCTACTACGACGCTGCTATCGAGCGAGAGGAAATTGCGAACCTGGTCGCTTCCCTCGTCATGGCATGTCCGAACCTCGAACGCTTGGTCGGCTTCCACATTCCCTACACGCACTCGTTTGATCGGTTGTCGTATGCCTTGTCGACCAGGCCCATGTTGCAGGAAAGGTTGTGGTTCTTCGCCGAGGACCGGGCGGCACAGAACGAAGAGGAATTTGATGAATGTACTCGAGGTTATTATCACACCGCCAGTGACCCCACGGAGTGCTTCCTGGAGCTCAACTCCCACCACCCGAAAGTGACCAAGCTGGTCCTTCACCAGGAAGACTTTACTTCGGCAAAAACAGGCCTGACTTTCCGCGCATTCATTGGCGCTCTCCGCCAATTTCCCGTCCTCCGCCACCTTTCCGTCTCTGGCTTCTCGACCAACTCCTTCTCCAACGTTACTTTGAACGCTCTACCACAAGGCCTTCACTCCCTGCGTCTCGAAAACTTGCCCGGCGTAACAGACCGAGGCCTCCTTCGCTTCTCCACCTCGAGCACGGCACTTTCTCTCAAGAGCCTCATCCTTATCAATCTTGAGATCACCAGCCTTTCCATCATTTCGAACTTCCTCTGTCCGCATCTGACCCATTTGAAGCGCCTCTCGCTCGCTCAACGAAAAGCCCCCTCCCTCCCGCCAGGAACTCCCTTGCCGATTCTCCAATCCTCCACCTTGGAGTTCATACACTGGGAGCTTCGCGCTCAAGCCGGTCCCCCACCTTCGCTCCTCCCACGTGTTGGGTCGAAAGGCCAATCCTTCCCTTTTGCGAATGACGAGCCGATCTCTTGCCTCGCAACCTCTCTCTTGGCGAAGAGCATCCGGGACGGCCATTTCCCTTCGTTGAACAGGATACGCGCTCCTCACGATCCCCAGGGCATTCTGCAAGCCCTCTGCAAACCTCTGGGAACTGCTCTACTGCCTCCCGACTCGGCACTCTTCACCTACCTACCACCCGTTCCGAACCCAGCATACCTGTATCCGTCGCCACCGGCACCATCGGAGCGCAACACCGTGTTCTCCTTCAAACAATTCCTGAATTCAGCACCTCCAACACCGCCAACACCCACCTTGTCCGACTTGAGCACGAATACATCGACGTCCACCCTCCATCGAGTCGATTTCCAACAATTCCCCCTGCTGGCCTCCCTGACCCCCACACGCTCCCGTCTCGCAGCTCAAGCGCGCATCCAGACCACGTGTCGAAGCAAAAGACCATTCACGACCATCAACATTCATGACAATCACGGCTCCCTCACATCGTCCGAGACCATCAATGCGCACCTCGGCGATGTCAACAGCAGCATCACGTATGATTTGAAGCCCGACAGGAACCTCGCGGCGGACTTGGAGGATGAGCTTGGAGAGGAGGCAGGAAGGATGGGGGATGAGGAAAACCAGTGGATTACGGGGATTGCGGATGTGATGGGGGAGTGGGAGGTGGTCGGGGGAAAGGATTGGGGAACCTGTGGGCATCGAGTCGACGGGACGGTGGGAAGAAACTCGGTCGGTATCGAGGACATGTTTTAGACTTGGGGCGATCCAGAATGGGCTGGACGGACCTCGTGTGTAAACGCTGGACGTGCATCACGTGATGCAGAGTGAAAATCTCAAAATGCAGGTCACTGGTCAAGTCGTGTTGACCGTTAGCAAGCTCGATGGAAAGGGAAGGAAGGCGGTTGTATATCTGGTATCGAGGACCGAGTACCGTGAGCGACAGCGATGCATGGCGAGACAGGATGATGGCCGAGGAGTGTGACCTGAGGAAAATTACAAGGTTGACAGCTGGCCAGCCCCTTCTTCCCCCCTGCTCGCGTGCGGAAGATTCGGAACCATCCGTAGGCCGATCGCTGCAGGAAGGCGTACCAGCATGCGTGAATATCGCGATTAGGTATGAATCGGTAGTGCAGGATTTTTACGGGATCGCCGTCCTGGTGGTGGGAAGACAACAACCACGTCTGCAGAGTTTTTTGTAGGGAGGGGGGCAGGACAAGCAATAATGGCGGGCTGCCCGTGGGCGATGCAGGCGAGGTGGTTCGATGTTGCCTCTCCAGGGCTGCTGCCCCACTATCCCCTCGACCAGGGGGAGCTCCTTCCCTCACCCGGTGGTGCCTGCCTTTCTTTTTCCAGCATCCCACATCCCACGTCACAAACGAGTCTCCCGACTACCACGCCGGTCGTCTATCCCTATCGTAGCCTGCCGGTCCCTATATACAAGAGCCACCTGTCCTCGATCTCTGCCTCTTCTGTTTCTCCAATTGCCCTGCAACTGACGGTATAGCCCCGCCCCCACTACTGCCCTTCGACAAACAATCCACCTACCAACCATCCGCCCGGGCCCGCTTCAGTGCTTTCACACGCGCGTCCCCAGCCCCCGACAGCACGAATTTCCATCCGCGGTCGCACCTGCCAGCTCCCTATCTGCACCCGATCGATACTCTACGCCTCGCCCGGCCACCTGCCGCAACGACCACGACCATGTCGCCGACACCACCACCCCCGCTCGAGGGGAAGAAGAGGAGGATCGCTGTGATGACCAGCGGAGGAGACGCCCCAGGCATGAACGGGGCCGTGCGAGCTGTGGTCCGCATGGCCCTGCATCAAAACTGCGAAGCCTTCGCCGTCTACGAAGGATACGACGGCCTCGTCAAGGGCGGAGACATGATCAAAGAGATGAAGTGGGAAGACGTGAGGGGCTTCTTGTCCGAGGGAGGCACATTGATTGGCACAGCACGATGCAAGGAGTTCATGGAGCGAGAAGGACGCAGGACGGCCGCCAAGAACATGATCATCAAAGGAATCGACGCCCTCGTCATCTGCGGTGGAGATGGCAGTCTCACTGGAGCCGACAAGTTCAGGGGAGAATGGCCGGAGCTGTTGAATGAGCTGGTGCAGTCAAAGGACCTCACGCATGAGCAAATACAGCCCTTCAAGCACCTCAATGTAAGAAGCCCAATCTTTTGCAGAGACCATCATCTAACAATCGCCAGATCGTGGGCCTTGTCGGCTCCATCGACAACGACTTGAGCATGACGGACGCGACCATCGGCTGCTACAGCTCACTGGCTCGAATTTGCGAGGCCATCGACTCTGTGGATACCACAGCTACCAGCCACCAGCGTGCTTTTGTCGTCGAGACCATGGGTCGTCATTGTGGATGGCTCACTCTGATGGCCGGTGTTGCTACGGGCAGTGACTTCATATTCATCCCGGAGCAGCCAGCCCAGGAAGGGTGGCAGGAGAACATGCTAGCCATCATTCGCAAGCACAGAGCGCTTGGCAAGAGGAAGACCATTGTAGTGGTCGCCGAAGGGGTGAGTTTGGGGGTGCAGAGGATGTCTTGTCGTGAATGTTTGCTGACTCCTTGCAGTACGTATCAAGTCCGAATTCGGCAAGCCTTGAGCCTTCGCAGAATCGCCTTCACATCCTCCCCCTCCCTCAAACTTGCAGAACAAAGCTGACCTGTGCACAGAGCTATCGACGCTGATCTCAAACCCATCACGCCTGCGCATATCAAAGACATTTTGACCAACGAAGCGCACTTGGATACAAGGGTGACGACGCTCGGACATGTCCAGCGTGGAGGTCAGCCCGCTGCTTACGATCGGTTGCTGTCTACGCTGCAGGGTGTAGAGGCTGTCAAGGCTGTTCTCGACGCGACCCCGGAAACGCCATCGCCTGTTATCTGCGTCGTCGAGAACAAGATCGTCCGCCGACCGCTTCTCGAGGCTGTTGCTCAGACGAAAAAGGTGGCAGATGCGATCGCGGAGAAGGACTTCGATACTGCTATGAAGTTGCGAGACGCCGAGTTTGCCGAATACTACAGGTCTTACCAGATCACAACTTCCTCGGACATGCCGGAGCTCAAGCTTCCCGAAGAGAAGCGCATGCGTGTTGGCATTATCCATGTTGGCGCGTAAGTACATCCTGGTTTTTCTCGTACTTGCAACGAGCTCTGCTGACCTATACTTCAGGCCTGCCGGAGGCATGAATGCTGCTACGAGAGCAGCCGTCGCCTACTGTCTTGCCAGGGGACATACACCACTTGCACTGTAAGCCTTATACACATTGTCGCGACCCATTCCACGTACTGACAGCTGCTAGACACAACGGCTTTCCTGGCCTGATACGACATCACTCTGACGAGCCTGTGGGAGCAGTCCGAGAGATAAAATGGCTCGATGCCGAGGGCTGGGCGAACAAAGGTGAGAATGTCTCCATGCGAATGGCATATGAGAGGTACGCTAACTCGATCTTTTCAACTTGCAGGCGGTTCTGAGATTGGTACGAATCGTGGCCTTCCAAGTGAAGATTTGGAGACGGTGGCGCTCGTGTTCAAGAAGTACAACATCCAGAGCCTCTTTGTCATCGGAGGCTTCGAGGCGTTTACAGCTGTGAGCGAGTTGCGCAAAGGTCGTGAACACTACAAGGCGTTCAAGATTCCCATGGTCGTTCTCCCTGCCACCATCAGTACGTAAAAGCCGTCCTATGGGTCTCGAGACCTCTCCAGATGAACTTCACTGACCTTGCATAGGCAACAATGTTCCCGGCACAGAGTACAGCATCGGCTCCGACACGTGTCTGAACGCCTTGATCCAGTACTGCGACGCCTGCCGACAATCTGCCTCCGCCTCTCGTCGCCGTGTCTTCGTTGTCGAAACCCAAGGCGGGAAATCCGGCTACGTAGCCACCATCGCCGGTCTCTCCATCGGCGCCTTCGCCGTCTACACTCCTGAAGACGGCATCAATCTCAAGATGCTGGATCGCGACATCGACGTTCTCCGCGACGTATTCCTCGCAGACAAAGGCCAGAATCGTGCCGGCAAAATCATTTTGGTCAACGAACAGGCGAGCAAGACGTACAGTGTCCAGATCATCGCGGACATGATTGCCGAGGCTGGAAAGGGAAAATTCGAGTCGAGGCATGGTGTACCAGGACACTTCCAGCAGGGAACTACGCCGTCGCCTATGGATCGTGTGAGGGCTGTGCGGTTTGCGTTTAGGTCCATGCAGCATCTGGAGTCGTTTGCCGGTATGGATCGCGATGAAATCGACGACGACGCGCTGAGTTCGGCTGTGATCGGTATGAAGGGGGCTCAGGTGTTGTTCTCGCCCATGGAGAGTATTGAGAAGAAGGTACGTTTGCACACACTTTCCTTTGCCCAAACCAAGTACGGCAACTAACCGGGTGCGCAGGAAACGGACTGGCACCGCCGGCGACCCAAGAATGAATTCTGGACGAACCTCAAGTCGACTGTGAACATCCTGAGCGGACGGCCTGAGCAATTTCCCGATGCGAAGGAGCCCGAGACGCTGAGTGGCAAGCGCTGATGATGATGACGAGTATCTATAGATTGGATGGGTTGTGTGAATAGATCGAACTGAATGATTGCATGGTTTATGGTATCAATGTAGAAATGAAGAGTGCGCAATATATTTAAATATGCATCTCCTTCCCCATCTTGAATCCAAGCGTGAAGAAGTGCGAAGCAACAAGCAAGAGGTATCATTCGAAGCCGCTCAATCCAATCCCGTCCAATGCGACCTGAACGCCCACACGCGCCCCACCCAAGCCAATCCAAAGCCGTCATTCAACTCATCACAAGTCATTACCCATCCAAACCCAATCCGTCACAGCAAAACATGCCAAACTTAGGCGTCCCCAACATCCTCGACATCACCCAGGCCTTCTTCTTCCTGACAACTCCTCTCCACCTCATCGGCGACGAATTGCTCGTATTCTTCGAGCGAAGTTTGCACATGGACTTTGAAGCGCACGATATCGTCGAGCATGCGCTCAATTTCCGTGTGCAGTTCCTCACGGAGTGAGTTGGCGCGGAGTTGGAGTTGTTCGTACCTGGTCTTCTCGTCAGCAGCAATTCCCCCCCCCCCCCCTGAAAGTGATGTCTTTCACGGGAAACGGTCGGGTGAAGACTTACTCGATATTGACAGCCATCTCCCTCTGTATCATCAGCTGTACGCTCTCTCCCAACCCGCTCCTCATCTTGCCCAATTCCTTCTCCATCTTCTCAATCTGCGCATCCGACGCCGTTCTTTGCGTCCCCGTAATCTCCCTCAACTTCTCCAGTTCCTCTTCAGCCTGCGCGACGCGATGGCCCAACGCTTCGACCTCGGCTTGCTTATCGTCCATGGCCTGCTTGACTTGGTCGAGAAGGTCGTGGTTGTTCATATCGGCTTCCAAGGCCGAGTTGCGCCGCTCGGCGATCTCTTTGCGGAGAGCGATAATGTTGGACTTCATGGTGCCGCGAAGATCGAGGTTTAGGAGTGTGTGCGGTGAGTATCCGGTGCCCGAGTCGGCGAGGAGACGGTCTGATGGCTCTTGTGTTGAGGCGCCCATTTGGGAGCTCGAGAAGTTGGAACCGTCGTTGATGCTGAGGATGAGTTCGTATTCCTGGCCTTTGGCGTTTACCGCAGTTGATGGTATAACACCGATTTGATAGCCTAGGTTGTTGAAGCGCTCGACGGTCTGTTCGAGCTCGTCCAGTTTGCGGGATGCGGCGACTTCCCTCTCTGCGACGCGTTTCTTGGACTCTTCCACACGGGTAGAGGCTGCTTGGAGGGAGGTGTCGAGGCGCTCCTTTTCAGTTGCCATACGGTCGATATCCGCAATCGTCATTCCACGTCCGTCAATGATGGACTGCAGTTCTTGCCTTTCCGTCTCGGCCGTCTCGAATTCCGCGTCAATTTCTTCGACTGACTTTTCCAGTATACTGCATCGGTCGGTGTATTTCTTCAGCTTGGCTTCCATGTTGTTGTTGTAGGTTTCAAACTTGACGCGGTCCTCTTCCAGGATGCGGATCGTCTCTTCAAGCTTCTGGATTCGAGGCCCTGACTTCGAAAGCTCCTCGATCTGGTCCTGCAGAGCCTTGTGCTCTGCCTCCAGGAGCTCGACTTGCTGGAGATGATGTGCGTTGGCTTCATCGAACCGTTTGGCCATGACGCTAACGTGGGGTTTCATCAAGCGCTCCTGTGCCGCGTCAGGGTCCTCGTCTTCCTCCTCCTCATCTGCTGATAGCCATGTGCTGTATGCGCTGGAGAGGAAATCGAAGATGATGCGGTCGCCGGAAACATCATAGCCTGCCTCCAGACATGCATCATCGTAGCTGCCGTGTTCGTATGCAGTGATCATCTTTGCGAGCTGCATCATCCAGTGAAGCAGCCCGAGGAATGTCGACCAGTTGTTCCCGCCAACTGCTGCGATCTGCGATTTCATGATGGATTTCTCAAAGGGATAGCGTAGCTGCTTCAGAAGCACCGGCACTTCTTGGTCGATGGCCTTCTGGAAGCGGTAGGAGGGGTCGACGCGGTGGTAGAGCCACTGGAACATGCTGTTGAAGTCCTTTTGCGTTGGCGAAGTCATGCATTTGTTCGAAAGCACATGCTTGGACTCCATCTCGAAGTTGTTCTGCGTCAAGTATTCCAGAAGCTCCGCCCCCATCTGCGAGCGGGTGCTGGCATCCTTCAACCGCCGTGGATCGCTGGGAGCGCCCGAAGGCAGAGGAGCGGTTTGGAAAAACGACTGCTTCACGCCGGCCTGACCTGGTCCATGCGAAGTCCGGGATTTGAAAACGCTGCTGCGTCGCTCTGTTTTCTGTTCAAAGTTCGGCGCGGGGGCCGGGGTCTGGAAGATGGATGCACCCGGTGCGAAACTCTTCCTGGCGCCGCCCGCGCTGCTCACGCCAAACATGTTGCTTGTCGAGTTGCGATGGACCGACTGGAAGCCCTGCTCGGCGAGGTTGGTTCCGGACGACGAGCGCTGAAAGATGGGCTGGCTTGGGCGGCCCGGCGCCAGAGACATGCGCGACCCGGACTGTGAACGGCCGTGGTTGGAGGCGAACCCTCCGGCGGGTTGTTGCATGTGGACTGAACTCGTGCGCTTCATGGCCGACGACGGCATCGGGATGGAGGAGATGTTGTTGTTTACCGGTGCCAGCGTCTGGATGCGAAGTTAGCAGGAGCTCTCGTCCCGTTGCGGGTGGAAGGAGCGCGCGACCAGCGGTGGACTGACCTGGCGGCGGACCGAGAAAAGGCCTGGTTCCTGGGCCATGCTATATCAATGGTGTCGTGTTGGCGTGCGCTCAAGATTGCGAATCCAACAGGCGAGCAAGGTATGTGCTATCAATGGGGGTGGAATTGGAGGTGCAGGTGCAGGTGGCGATGAGGTTGTTGCGGCCGGCTTGTTGTTTGTTTATCGACCGATTCGGCACTAGCTCCCCGGCAACCCCAGCCCCGCACGCTGATTGGCCAACCGCCTTTCACCAGACTTGTTCAGAGTCTCATGGCAGATCGCGCTGGACTCCATGATTACGACGTGTCACATGGCAAGATGCACGGGCGGAGCACACCTGTAGATATGAATCTTTCGACAAAGGAGACCCAAAACGCGTCTGCCATGCCATGCCATGCCATGCGGCAGAGTGGGAATATACATGGAAAGGGGGTGGGAAACGGAATGCTGGCAAGCGTAGCAATGCGAAGGGGGAACCACTTCAAAAACCCCCCACTCTCTTCCCAGTCTCAATTCCCCAACATGTGTCTACCCCAAAAGCGGTTGCAACCCGCGTCTGTCACCACCCGGCTCCTTGACTGGGGTATCGTGTGCGTATGCAAGCAAAATAAAATATCCACAAGCTCTCAAACTCCCAACCGGTGCTGTGCAAGTGCACCCAAACAAGAATCGACAAGCGTCATTAAACTGAGTCCGTCAGAATCATCGTAAAGTTCGCCGATCCCGCCTCCACGTCCGACCCGCACCCTCACTTTATGTTCTTGAACATGTCGTCTGCCCCCAAGCTGAGCGTGTCCTCGCTGACTCCAAAAGACTTGAGCTCCGGCAATGCCGGTGGCGGCGGGCCCTTCTTCTTCTCCGGCGGCGGCTGTAATAGGGGGGCCGTCGATATGCGTCTCGAAGCCGTGCCGTTGGTGCCATTCGCGTAGGCTCCCTTGTTCTCTTTCCCTTCTGGTATCGGGCCGCTGATGAAGGAGCTCTTCCTCTTGCCAAACCAGCTCGTGCTCTTTTTCCTGGTCAAGCTCGGCTGGCTGTTCAGCGTCGCTGGCGAACCCGGGCGTTCCGATGAGAAGCCTTCATGCGACGAGAGAGGGCGGAGGCCGAGGAACTTGCGTACCGAGCTGGGGCGCTTGCCCGTGGGGCTCGCCGGAGACAGCGTGCTGGCATTGTCGTTCGTGGCCGTCTGCTGCAGGTCCGCAGTCAATTCGGAGCTCTCCTTGCCGGACGACGTGAGCTCGTGTTGCGGGAAGACGCCGGAGCGTGGGGTAGGATGGGATGAGAGCGGGCCTTTGCCCGGCGTAGGAGGACGCGGGGTGTCGGGTGGAGAGTCGGGGGGAGCGGGGATCGATGTTCCCTCGGTGAGAGAGAAAGACCCAAAGTCGAGCGTCAGTGGCTTGTACTTGCTCCCTGCCATGGTGAGGGTGAGGGTGAACGTGATGCGACGGCGCTGTGTGGATGGCGAGGCGGGCAATCAATTCGGTGCACGCGTGACAAGACAAGCTCAATGCCCTGCAGAGCGTTCCAGACGAGGATCAACGAAGGTCGCGACTTTGCAGGTCGGGCGGAGGAATAGCTCAGGAGTTAAGCGGGTACGCAGGGTCTCCAGATCGACTGGCTGGCAGCACTTGGGCAGGTTGGAGGCTGCTGGGGCGTGGACACGGGAAGGCTGCGCCCTGTGGAACTACCACGTAGAAAATGTACCAAAAGGCCGCTGTGCAGTCTTGAAGAGGGAAGAATACGCCTCAGCAAGACAGATGGGCAGGGGCTGGCAAAGGCCGGCAAAGTCGATGCAGTTGCTTTTTGTCGGGACCGTTGCGGAGGCGCTGCAGCCCGCCGCGAGGATCCTAGCCTGTTGCTCCGCCTGCCAATCAGGTAGCTGCACGCCTCATTTCGAGTCAGGAACGCATCGAGTGAATCCGGTGTCACGAGAGTTGCCATTCGCTACCTCTGCCTATCTTGCTCTGCATGCTATTCCAACGCCGGTCATAACGTGTCACCGTGGGTCCGGTTCCCTGCCAATGCCAAACGCTCCAGAAACACGCCTGCCTTGCCTTGCCATGCCATGTCATCCAACTCCTGCCCACCCCGTTGTCTGGTACACAGGACCCCTTGACCATGCACACGGTCAACAGACTCCGATCATGACAAGGCGCTCACCGGGTCTTGCGCTGCTGCATCTCATCTAGATCGGTGATCTCGTCTAGCAGTTGGACCGTTTCAGCCGGATTTGCGATCCACGCCGTCGTGCACGCCAGCCGTGCCTTGAAATCGTTTGCGCCGGCGGAAAGAAACTGGTCGCCGACGTGCAGCGTTTTACTTCCCTCGATTCCACCAAAGAAACGCTGGCAGGCCAAGACGCCCCAGCTCTTATCGCCAATGTCGACAAACACGTCGTTCCCACCTGTCAAATGTCAGCCATGGGTCGAAAATCTGGCGACTTCTGCTCCCTGGTACTTCGAAGAGGCCGAGGACCTACCGTTGAAAGCACAGAAAGGTAGACGGTTTCCGACATCCGACATTTCCTATTAGATAAGCAAGAGTCACGAGTCAGGCCGAGGACCACGTACCAAGATCTTCTGCGTGATAAGAACGGTCTCCTCGAGGACCTCGCGGCAGAACTTGTGACCAGGCTTCGGTATAATACCCACAGCCCTCTCCTTACGCACAACAATTGCTTGCATGCGCAAGTTCTTCACCGTATCCTTCAGAGAAGCCTCCGCAACATCCAAAAGTGCGGTGATGTCCGGTTCTTCCCACAGCACCATCTCTTTGAGCAGCCACTCCTGTCGTGGTACCAGCTTGAGCATATCTGGGCTATCCCCCGCAAATCGGAAACAGTAATTGCTCTCTCCACCTATAACAACAAGATTCTGCTTGGAAGCGACCGGAAGGTCAGAAGCGTAGATGGCATCCAGAAGCCCATACAGTCGTTCGTAGTATCGGCGTGCTTCCGTGTAGCCAGCTGCTGTGACGATGCCAATCTTTGATCCGTTCCTCATCAGCCGTAGAATGCGCGGAATGACAGGGTTTTCTGGTATGAGTGACTCGCCATCCTCATAGAGGGTCACATCTCCGTCGAACGTGACCAACTCCAGCGGACCGTTGCGAACCAGACTCATCACTTGGGCCGTGTTCAGGATCAGTCTCACATCGTTGAAGGAAGGAGGAACGAAGCGCCGATAGCTGATCGCTCGTCTCTGGTCTTGCCAAATGAACGCATCGTGGAGGGCCAGCGAAGTAAAGAAATTGGCCACCGACGGTACCAGTAATTTAAGTTTGGATTGAGTGAGAGCGCCGCCGGGCTTCTGGTGAGAGATGTGATCGTTGATTATTTCTTCCACATCTCGCATGATCTCAGCATAGCGTCGTTGCGTCTGGGCAGCCATGTGATCCACCGATTCAGCCGTGGGTTCAAAAACGGCTGTGGGCTGTGAGGCAAGCACGAAAGGAACCGCGAGAAGGCCCTGGAGTTTTGTCAAACCTCGTCATGCTGCCGCTTTTGCCTCAGGTGATAGTACCTTGATCCATTCGATCTGCATAGATGAGTCAGCTGGCTGTCAAACGTTCACAGGTAGTAGATCTAATCAAAGTCCAAAAGATAGCCGTCGGGAGCGTAGAAACGGCGCAATGCTCACCAATTGATCTCTACGATGCGTCTTGAGGGCATCTGTTGATACCAAGAATCAGCCGTCTGCTTCTCCACGCTAGGCTGGGAGTCATCAAGTAGCCGTAGCGACATTCCCAGCTACTCACATTCAACGCGGTATCTAGTAGTCATCTTGCGAGTGTAGGGCTGTTGTTGAGGAGGTGATAAAGATGGAGAGTCTGGTGTCAGTGTTTGGGGTAGTCACCGCGCTATACCGAATAAGGACAAGACGGGAGCACGTGGACACCCGGTGGACGTGTCCGGCCACGGCTTTGTGTCTACGGCAGGATGCCCAATTGGCACTCGACATCTGTAGACATCACTCTTATCAAAGTTCAAGCTGGATTCTCCGAAATCTTTCTCCGAAACGCAATGATTTGTTCGTAAGCAGACACAATCTGAGCCTCGCCAAACAGGCCAGGGTAGCTTAATCGATAAGGACGTGAATTGTCCCCATTTCTCTCTCTCTTTCTCTCTCTCGCAAAACATTTGCTTACCTCTCACCTCTCAACCACCATGTCTGCCAACAACCTGACCGCAGATGTCGCTCTGCGTGCATGGCCGACTCGGGCCAAAGAATCGCTTAGCAAAGAAGACATCCTTTTGCAAGTCACACAACTCACGACCGAACGAGGGCACCTGCGGGGCATTACCGAAAAGACACTGCAAGAAGATATCGACGCGGGCAAACATGTGCCCGAAGATATCATGAAAGGCATTGAGACGGCGAAGAAGAAGGAGGAGGAGCCCTCGGTGAAAGCCAAGGTCGAGGAGATACAACGCGCGAGGCACGAGATGTACCAAAAGCTTGAGTAAGGCGGCTGCCACCGGGGGCCTGGATCCTACCGCTAATTCCTATGTAGATTTGCTGCATTCCACGCCGGAAATGCGATGAACCTCGTCAACCTTTGCCTGTCGAGGGACCCTTCGCGCAATCTTGAGAATGCCTATACACCCATGTTCAAGTCAGCGAACGTGCCGCGCGGATCGTTCGGAATTGACAAAGGCATAACGCCAGAAGAGTCGGAGAGAATGGAGGATGTAGAGATACAAGAGGGACTGAAGAAGAGACGGGGACTCGTCATGAAGGGATCGAGAATGGAGGCGCTGGACTGGGCCACCGATAGCCTACTTGAAGCTGCAACCGAGCTGGAGACGGAGATCCGCAAGGAGACCAAGTACTGGGAGGAGATTCTATCGATATCGGAGAAGGGCTGGTCTTTGCAGCGGGCCCGCAAAGATGTGCGCAATGCTCCGTACGCCGTGCGATACGGGCTTCCTGAGGCTAGTGACCACTTCAAAGCACGCGGTCTGGCACCTTTACGCATGAACAAAGACGGCGGCATCATTCTGGATCCGAACTTGAGGCTGAAGCCCAAGACACTACGCGTACGCATCAGCGATCACGGGGGGATTATTGGCACGTCACATCTACCTACTCAGGGGGAGCTTGACGACTTGGCCATAGAGCAGTCGATACAGCTCTCGAGAGATTCGCTTTTCGAAGAGGAACTTTTCCACGAGATGTCGCTGGAGTCGCGCCAGCTGCTCGGGTATGGTGTGGAATTCAGGAGCTCTGTCATTCATATCGCCGCACGAGGGTTGGGTGGCCCAATCTCCAGCCGCAAGATTCTCATCGACTGCGTCGACAGAGACGGCCAAACCGCATCTCGCATGGAGCAGTCGCAAGACTGGCTGGCCCAAAACATTGCAGAAGCATTGCGCCTACTACTGGCTCACGAGCACCGTATGAGACTTCACCGGCGGTCACAGATCCCGCCTCCATTGACGCAGCACAAGCGACAACAGCCGTCACCACCCCTCCTACGCACACTGCTCGGCATGTTCAGCCACTTGCATACTGTCGACTCCCTACACGCGTACATGCATGCAGTCGCAAGGACCCTGCGCAGTGCGGGCATAGACGTGACACTGGACACTTCTCGGGAAACCTCATGGGTCAAATTGGCGGAAACCATTGAAGAGTCCGGCGAGAAGGACCTTCCCGCTACTGATCAGCTCCTCTTGGCCTTCACCAGGGCTTTTGACGGGTTCGCGTCCATCTCTCTCCCATCCTCGAGCGGGGCGCAACCTGAAAACATAACAATTGCGACACGTACATTTGTCGGCCAGCCAGTCTTCGGCTCAGAACACAAATTGAGCCTACCACCAACACTCGTCAGACTCCTGGCGCTAGAGCCTGACCAGCAACGCCAATTCAAGTTCTCGTCCACCGCCGACGCTACCTCGTATCTGGACTGGATCCTTTCCCTTGACATTGCGCATGCCCTACTACCCAAGGATTTCCCTGGACGGTCTACTGTGCGGAGTGAGGATCCACGGCTGACTATTTTGTCAAAGGGGGGCAACAAGGGCAGAGTCAAAGAAGATGAATTGCTGGTCGAGTTGAATGGCACGAGCTTGAAGGTAACTGCGACTGCCAGGGGGCATTTGAGTACCGGCGCTGCTGTCGAGTCGTTCGTTTGGAACGGCAGTCAGGGGCAACCCACTATGAAGGATAAAGTCAAGAGTTGGATCTGATGGCGATGCACAATGTGGAACCAGCATTTGATCACATTTTCTGTCTCTTCAAATGTGGAGAATGTAGCCGCGCTATTGGCATACCACCACTGTACATCTTGCATTTACGAGGACAACCTCAAAATAGGAAGCTACTGTACCGATGCAAGACTACGGATAGAGTTGACAA
The DNA here is from genome assembly GCA_019202945.1 of Corynespora olivacea. Lineage (NCBI taxonomy): Eukaryota > Fungi > Ascomycota > Dothideomycetes > Pleosporales > Corynesporascaceae > Corynespora > Corynespora olivacea. The sequence continues at coordinate 19,843 of JAGQEM010000283.1, forward strand.
ACTTGGAATCGCAAATGTGGTGAGGGGTTTCAATGACAATTAAGCTTACGTCGGTCAAAGGGTTTGTGATGGATACTGATGGGGTTCTTTATGCGGGGAACATGAAGCAGAATGGGATCGAGTTTGATACTCTGGAGAACACGAGTACTTTTTTTCGTGAGGGATACGAATAAAAAGTTTCCCGTTGTCGGGTTTTTGGGGGTTGCGGTGTTATTCTGAACTATGTAACATCAAGCAAAGCCTCGCGAGGAGACGCCACTCCATCATGTTCCTCCTGCACTCCTCCCGTTATACAGCGCCATATTCGCAAGTTCAAAGTGCCCCCTCAGATTCTCGTTCTCGCTGGTCTTCTCGCTGAGCTCCTTTGTGCTCTGAGCCAACGCCTGCTTCAGTTCCGCAACCTCCCTTCTCAATCTGTCCACCTCGGACTCCGGATGGCTGGGGTTGTGGCTCGGCATGTTTTGCAATGCGGAGTTGCACTGGGCAATCAACGTCGGATCGATCTGCGAAAAGTTGCGGTCATGGTTGGCGTCCCCGGAGCTATCCATCTGGGCATCAAGCCGGACTTTGCTTCCGCGTCGTGCCTCGCCGGTGTCGGCATCGTCTTCGTCATCACTGTCGTCTAGTCCTTCGCCAAGCTGCTGTCCTGCCGCTTTACGCGCGCGTTTGATCTGAGCCCGGATGTTGTAGACGTCGCGCTTGAAGATGTGGATACCCGGCAACCGCTCCTCCAGAATCTTGACCGTTCGACCTACCCCACGATCACGCCCCTGCCCCGATCCACCTTTCCGCAGCATTTCCTGCTCCACAATCTTCCACACAAGACCGCCCCTCTCAAGACTGTGGCTTGCCTTCTGCGTCGAGATGGCGGTATCTCGGTCTTCATTGTTGAGCGCCTCCTCGTGTCCAGTCGCTTGCTGTTCACTGCCATCGTCAACCCCGACCCCGACCCCGACCCCGACCCTCTCCTTTTCCTCCTTGGCCGTGACCCCACCAACGCCCACCCTACCCCCCTGGACACCCCACGTTCTCTTTCTCTGCATAGCCCAGCCCTCGATTGCACGCCCGGGATGGTTATGCGCACCCTGACCGACCCTCAGCACCCACAGCCCATTGTCATGCTTCTTGCCCTCAATCCACATCTTGCACCCCGTTTTGTAGCTGACCCTGTTCTTCCGGACGCGTGTTTCCGGCGTGAGCTTGTGCGTGTTCTTCGGCGCACCGTAGCATACACAGGCGAGCTTGATGCGGGACCGGTTCCTGGCCGTGGTGTTGATGCTGAGGGCGTAACCGTGGGTTGAGGCGTGGGTTTGAGCGTACTCATGGAGGGCTTGCCAGGAGGCGTGTGTGCTGGATGGTGGCGGGAGCATGTCAAAGTGACCGGGTGGGAGAGTGTTGGGAATTACGAGTGGAGGGGGAGGCGTTGGTGTTGGCGGTGTATTGTTCGCACCAATATTTGCAGGTTTGGGCGTATAGGTGCGGAAGTCATGGTGCTGCCCATGTGGTGTTGGGTCCGACGTAAAGTGCCGGCCATCGGGCGAGAGGTTTGGGTCCAGCTGCAATCCACTGTGCTCTATGTGATCGTGCTGCGAAGGTAGGGTATGGTGGTCTGCGGGCGAAGACACGCCGTAGCCCGCAATGTTGTGATCGGTGGAGTCGACATGGTGGAGCGAGGATGGGAACGCGGGGTACGTGGGCGCAGGAGTCCCGAGCTGATGGGGTAGCGAATCATAGACAGAGACGTCCTCGGCGGCGATGTGAGAGTGCAGAGTCGGCCTCATCGTGGTTGCGCTGGGGCAGGGCTGCTCCCTATCGTGGGGGATTTGGAGCAAGGCTGATGTTAGGTGCCGAAGGGGTCCGTGCGCCGCGCTGGTGGTTCACGTGTGCGAGCTTTACATTCTCTCGGTAACATGTACGGGCATATCTGAAATCTCCCACAACCCCAAACTATTCCAAACCTTCCATGGCTCATGTGGTCTGCTGGTCGCAAGATCGAAGTGCCTCAAAAGTTCGAAAAGCACTTTGTGAATCTCCATCAACGCGATCACTTTCCCCAAACAAGCCCATCTCCCATGCCCAAACACCAGATCATTGGTTCTCGTCATTCTCGCCAGCCTCTCTTTCTCTCCAGCCTTGTCCACATTGACGATCCACCTTTCAGGACGGAAGACCTCGGCGTCATCGCCATACACAGCCTTGTTGTGCCTGTGCAAACTCCATGCTGAGTACCCAATCATCGTGCCGCCGGGGATGAAGACTTCTTGGTCGTTGATTTTGACGACATCGCCGTCTTGAGGAGCGACACGGGCGAAGAGGTTGACGACTGGTGGGTGGATGCGCATGCCCTCGCGTATAACAGCACTCAAGTAAGGTAGCCGTCTTGCTTCCGCGTCGGATATAACTTCTGGCGTCTTCGGTGCGATGCCAGCGTTGACAGCCTCATCAATCTCGGCCTGTAGCTTTCTGTACACCCTAGGATGGCTTATAATATATAGCAGTGTGATTCGAATAGCAGCAGCAGTTGTATCCGAGCCCGCGAGGATCTCCTCGAACACTTCCTGGAACAGATCTTCGCCAGAGACACCGTTTCGGATGAACGAAGCCAACATGTCAGTCTTCTCTGTCGTTGGCTTTGCCTTTCGATGCTCGACGACATTCCGCACTTCGAACATCATGCGTCCAAATCCCGTGCGGTCTTTCTCGGACGGACTGATTGCTGCGCCGATGATGGGAACTTCACCTAACCAGGTGGAGCCGAGTCCGAAAGCCTTGTTGCCTATGCGGAGACCTGTTTCGGAAGATACAATATAAGAGTTGACATCGGCGTCGGCTTTGAGGTCGCCGAATGGTCGGCCGGTACCAACGTGGCTGATGACGTCGAGGGTGAAGTACTGGATCTTACTGGCTAGATCCATGGGTTGCATTGGTATCGCAGCGGATGCTGGCGAGGCGTACTTGGTCCGGATGAGATGGATCAGCTCTTTGACGTGTGTATCGATGGAAGGCTCCAGGGTGGGGTTTTCCTTTCCAGCGTACTGCATGGTTGATCAGTCCACGTTCTGATTCTGGAGTACTGATACTCTTACCCCCGCAGCCAACTTCTTCCTCCTCGCATCATGCCTTTCATTGTCACACTCGGTGAACACATTGTCCTTGCCAGGCTCAAATCTCGTGGCATGATAATACCACTCCGCCCTTGTATATGGTGATCTCACTGCATTGATGCTCGCCCAGACGTCTGCATCTGATGTGACGAGCAGATTTGGTGCAACGCGTGCAATAGGTCCTATTTGAACTGACCTCAGCATGGATCTGCATGAGCGCTGTCTGTGGTTCCCTTACCGTATCGTTCGTTGGCATCACTGTAATGTCTGTGAGAAGCCCCGGAAATCACTGCTCGAGAATGCCACCACCAACTCCAGCCCGTCGTTCGTGGGCCCTTGAAATGCCGCAATCGCCAGTATTGTCTCACGGCTCCGACGACTAGATAGGCGATTCCGAGCGCTATGAGGCCATATACTTGCCGTAGAGGATCAATTGCATCTTCCGATTCCATCCTGGAATTCCTAGCTTAATGGGAGCGTAACGATCGCGATAAGCACTTCATTCGATTAGGTAAAAGACAAATGGCACGTCTTGAATCTTGCGACCAATGTAATGCTGTCGTCCAGTCGTCGTTGGGGTGAAAAACGCAATGCCTCGTGCTGTTCTGTGCACGGCTAAAGGGTGGGAGATGAGGTGCAGTAGCAAGTGCGAAGGAGCGTATCGTAAGCGGGGTCGATCAACCAATGGCCATTGACACTGCATGAAGCTACTCCTGCGCTCAAGATGTGAATGCGTCACAGAGCAGACTTTATGGCAACAACAGAGCTGCATATTTAGTCTTTATACACGGTCGTAGTATTCTACAAGATTTCCTTTCCCCATCTGCACAACCGTCCTAGGTCTTCCCAAAAACAAAAACCCCCTTCCCCTCCCGGTAGCCCTCGAGAGTGTCCTTCACCTTCGCAATGAGCTCATCCCCCTTCGTCTCCCACTCCCACTTGATCTCTTCCACCGGCATGTCTCTGAATTCACCCCGTCTCGTCATCTCCAGCACCTCGGCCACGGCGCTCTTCTTATCGGCCGGATTCTGTTCCGACCACCTGCTCACCCAGAAACCATGGAAATGGATATTTTTGAAGATGAGCATGGAGGCCGGAATTGTAAGCGGCTGTTTGGACATCGCACCGTACGTGACGAAATGCGCGTCCGAGGCGAGCAGTTTCGCCATCGCGGTGGCGGGTTTCCCGTTTACGCAGTTCAAGGCAAGACGGATGGATTCGCGACCACCATTTGTCCATTCTTTGGCTGCGTCTCTGATGCTTTGCGATTGGAGTTCCGTATCCGTAATCACGACATCGGCGCCAATATCCCTCAAGCTCTGCTTCAGCTTCTCTTCCGCAGCTTCATCGTCTCTTCCCCTTACGACGTTGATGCTCTTATACCCCCATTTCTTGCCGAATTGTATTGCTGCTCGCCCGACCCCTGAGTTCGCGCCGTTTTGTATGAACCAATCTCCCTCTTTGAGCTCCGCAAATCCTTTGAGCATTTGATATGCCGTGCAGGGGTTTATGCTGACCGTGCCGGCCTGTATCGGGGTGATTCCCTCGCGTATGCTTTCGTCGAGCTTGACGACTTGCGATGGCGTGGCGCTGGCGTGTGTCCGCCATGTCCCGAAACCAGGGCCCTTCATGACTACCCAATCGCCCCGCTGGAACCCTTCCTTCTTCGCCTTGTCTCCCAGACTTATGATCTCGGCAACCCCCTCATTGCCTGCTACAGCGATGGGATTTGCGGTCCCAAGAGAGGTCGTGAATGTCGGTTTTGAGGGGTATACGCCCTGGATTTGGTTGATGTCGGCGGGATTGACAGGTGAAGCGAGGAAGCGGAGCGTCATCAGATCGCCGTGGGGTGGCGAAATGGAGTGCGAGTGTAGAGAGAGGACGGAAGGAGGTTCGCCGTATTCGGTGAATGTGAGGGCTTTGGCTTGCTCGTAGCCGTATGCAGAGATGCAGCGCTGCTGTGTGAGAATGGGCCCGGTTCGCAGAGGGCGTGGGCGGAGGTATTGTGTTGCTGGCCACGATGCCCTTGTGAGCCGAGGAGCTGGAGGAAGAATCTTCGACGCCATTGTCGAGGCTCCGAGGGTATTTGATCGGTGGTGGTGGTGTTATCGCGACGAAAAGTTTGAGATCAACGGTGTCGGAGCTATGACGTTTGAGCTGCCGAGGTTGGTGGGGACGTCGTATCGGGGATAGTAACATGTATGCACAGGGACAGAGGAGTGAAGATAGGTACTGATACTCCTGTCATCTTCATAGCTACATAATCGTGATCCGTTCGTTTCCAAGTATTACAAGATGTATACAAAGGGGATATCATTCTGAAGCCAAAACGGTAACACTCCTCCCCTCAATATTTTGTCGTATTATGCCTTTCCTTTCCCCTTTCCGGGGGGCGGCAAGTCTTTTACAGAGGGCATTTCTTTAACCTTCGCGGCTGAGGACTCTGACTCATTAGCCGCTCTGATTTTCTCCGCTTCCTTCTCGGTCGTCTTGCTGCTTTCTGCCTTGACGGCCTTCTTGTCTCCAAAGACGGAATCTCCGTCGTCTGTGAAAGAAGACGCGCTGCTGGCCATGGCGGAGTCTGCTTCTTCGGCTGCGAGACGCTCTTTGTCGAGGCGTGTCTCGCGGCCGCGTTTGTGGCAGTACCAGAAGACGAATAGTAGAACTATACAGTGTTAGCAAAGGGGCAGAAATGGGACGAGTCCGGGGACGGCCTACGGCAGACAGCCAAACTCATGACAACATTTGTGCCCGTCAACACAGCCGGGAAGCGCAACTTGAGGAAATTGAGAATGCTCCTCAGCATTGTGGCTACAGCTCCTTCGGCAGTCAACAAACTCTTCAGCGAAGGAATATTGGACCTCTTGAGCCTCGACTTCCCAGCCGCTCTGGCCGCCTTCTGCTTCGCATCGAACCCAGGCTTCTCCGCCTGTGCAGCCATGATCTCAGGACCCAATGTCGCCGTAACCTTCGCTGGCAAGCTCTTGACCATATTCTGCAAGAACGGTGGTAGACCGCCGTACATCTTTTTCAACTGCGTATCGTACTCGGTGAACAACTTCTGCAGGTCATCGTAGGCCGTGGGCGCACCGTTGATGATGTCTTTCAGTACGAGGGTAAACTTCGCGAAGAGTTCTTCGGACTCCTTAGTAAAGGAGAACACTCGGTTGTTTACGGCGGAGAGATTGAGGTCGTCGAGAACAGCGGTGATGTCCTGGTTCTCCTTCTCCATCTCCTTCTGTTCGGCGGTTTTGGCTACAGCAGCTGCAGCCATGAGACTATCGGCAAGCTTATGGCGATCTTTATCGGACATCTTTTCCTTCTTTTTCTCTTGGGGCTCCTTCTCTTTGCCCTTGTTCTTGTCAGTTGCCTGCTTGAACTTTGCCTGCGCCAGCGAGAAATAGGACATCACGCTCTTCTTCCTCGCCTCTTTAGCTCTCGCCTGATCTGCATCCTCAACAGTGACCTCTGGTGGACTCGTAGGTAGCGGCACTTTGTTCGCCCCATCCATCAATGCCTCCTGCGCATCCTTCCTCGCCTTCTTCTCTCCATTTTCTATGACCTCATCGGGCCGTGCAGGAAGCGGTGGCGGCGTGCCTTCTGGCTCCTGCGAGAGGGCGGCCAGACGTTCAAGGAACCTCTGGTCTTCGTCATCGAGGATGGGTGAGGCGGCAGGTTCTTCGCTGGGTGTGGTAACGGCGGCGGCAGGAGGAGATGCTACAGTGGTAGTAGGAGTGGGATCGGATTGCTTAGACTGTCGCCGCAGCTTCTTAACGTTGAAATAGGAGAGTGACATGTTGGTCGGGTGTGCTGTTGCTTCACAGACAGCGCAGAGGCGAGTATCCGTTCCTCAGAACAAAGCCGTACGTTTAACAACCGTAGCGGAATAGCGGAATAGCGGAATATCTGCTTCGAGTGCTGCAGGGTTGCAGATGTGGCGATGATATTCTTGCGAGAGGAAAGATGATAGGCAGATCTTTGGTGATTTGCAGCCCATGACGATCGTATCTTGGTGGGCCGCGTTGTTATGGCTGGCATGAGGCGTTGCGTCATTGTACAGGGATTCGGATCTGGGAGTTGGCGCCACCGCAGCACCGCCACAGTCGATATCGTCGACTCGAACAACGTTCTCTTCACTTTCCAGTACGCGTTGGTGTCCAGCATTGCGATGGGTGAAAAATATCTATGGCTTCCACTCATCATGCAAGATCTGCGCTTGAAAAGCCGGCTCGGGGCTTTCGAAGCTTTACCGCCACGCCTGGCTCGATATCAATACCAAGAATGATACGACCATAGGCATGCCGAAGACCAAGATGCTATGAGCATCGTGGCTGATAGTAAATCCGATACCTCTTTCGAGTCTTTAGGGAGGAGTTCGATGTGGAACCGAAGTTTTTCAGTTTGAATCCCCACCACCCGTTTGTATAACATCATCTTCTAGTCGTCACATCAAGGTACTAATGGACGAATTCTTTTACCTCTCCCTCACAAACTTATGTGAGACTGTATACAATTCGTTTTCTTCTGGTCGCCACTCTCTTCCTACATACTTTACTTTGGTCTCGTTTGACCCCTCCTCTTCGCCTCTTCGCCTCTTACAACCTGCCTCACTTCACTGCGGCACTTCTTCAGGACCTCACGTCACGGCTGCTGATTGCCTTTATTAAGCAACTTCACTCACTAAAAAGTCAAGAGGATGGACTGCTTCAATTTCCTGCCCATCTCTTGATCGACACTGCCTTGCCCTCTTCGCGCAGCATTCGACTGGCGACATGGCTGACGACGCCTTCATGCTCGATATGAACGGTACGTACACGAATAACGATAAGTATGGTATATCCTGACATGGTTTAGGCGCTCCTGGAGCAGATGCGGCAATGGACTACAGTAGCAACGATGACTTTACCCTCGACATGGGCGACAATTCTATGGTAAGCTTTTGCTCTCTTTCAGCGACTCGACGAACATTGTAAATATGTAATGTTGGGTCCAAACATCTGGCAATTAACTGCACGTAGCCATACAGGCTGACACTCAAAGGACGGTGGAGACTCCCCTCTTCAGGGCTATGAAGACGTTCATCCAGAGACCCCTGATCCTGACTACGATGTCGGACCAGCACCTAAACGTGCCCGTCCTGCCTTCTTCAGTCGCAGCACGAGGGCAGCCGAACGCTCTGCTCTCCGCGCCAAGAAAGACAACACTATCGTCCTGCTCGAAGGCAAAGAGGTGAAAGCTGTCTCGGAAAAACAATCATCCCGCATTCCTGGCACCTTTGGCCGCCGCAACCGCGAAAAGGGCAGTACCCTCCCTGCTTACCATAAGAAGGTGTCAGCTGACCTGGACTCCGACGATGAGCTCATGCTGGATATGAAAGAAAAGGGCTATAGCGATCGCCAGATTGCCGCTAAACTTGCGAAAGACGGCAGAGTTCGATATGATATGAAGAGCATTAGTACGAGGATCCAGCGCATTCGCGAAGCCCAGGCCAAGAATGTGGACTGTCTCCTCAAGGATGGATACATGGAGTGGAAGTTGGACGATGTGAGTCTCCCCTTTTTTCGTGAACAATGGAAGACACTATACTTACGTGACGTCTAGGACCAACTCCTCATGCTTGCGTACGACCTATCCGATATTGAGATTCGTTATGAGATGGAGCGCCTCCGTGCCTGGCGTTTCCGAAAGGTCTCTGAATTCATGCGTCGTCTTAATAAGAATGCCATCTTCAGCGCCGCGGCTTGCTCTGACCGCTACATTTCTCTCATCGACGGGACAGCCAAGATACCCTCTGATCAAGACGACGACCCTGTGGCACGCCGTGTCGAGATGAATGCTTTTATCACGCAGCGTGAGGAAGAGCGTGCTGTTGAGCGTGCGTCCAAGGAGAAGAAAGAGGCCGACGATCGTCGAGTCAAAGAAGAAGCAAAGATGCGACAGGCCGAGAAGTCTGCGCAGACGGCAGCTAAGCGCGACCGTGAGCAGCAGGCAAAGACTAATCGAGCGGTCCTACGCGCTACCCAGAACACTCTCAGGAAGCAGCGAGCAACGGAGAACGCACGCAAGAAAGAAGAGCGTCGTGCTAGGGTCTACGCCGATAACGAACGAAAGGCGCGTAACAAAGCACGAACCGAAAACTACCGAAAGACCTATAGTGCCGCAGCCCTCAAGCATGTCAATGATGACATTGCAGACCCTCGTGAAGAGATTTCTTTCGAAGAACTTCAGCGTCTGTGTGCCGAGCGTGACCTTGATATCGAGGGTGACAAGGAAGATCTTTTGGTGGCCCTGAAGGAGGCAGATGCTAAGCTTAGCTCTGCTAAGTTAAAGGCTATCATCAAGGGTAAGGGCATGACTCCGGCCGCTAACAAAATGCTTCTGCGCTACCAGCTTGCACTGTGGGAGGCTCGGATTGCTCTAGGCGATGAGAGTGAGATTGAGGACAGAGATGATGATGGGGATTCCGCTGGTCGTGGCCTTGCTGCTGGAGGTGACGACGAGGTGTTGAATTTCGGTGATGGGGAGGCGGACGACGAGGAGCTTCTCGACTTCAACTAGGTTAGGGTGCTCCAGGAAGCCTGTGTGTCTCTGTGGCCTGCTTAGTTTCTCGAGGTTGGCATCGGCATCGGCATCGGGACTCCTAGGTGACTTGCGGTGTTTCACAAGCTCAGAGCCATCAGTCCGGATTTTTGCAGCAGCACGATTACGAGTTTCCGAGCCTACAATCGACACCAGACCTGTTTGTGTCTGAACGATTCTGCACATTTTTGGGTGATCTTTGATAGCAGATCACGATCGCGGGATCTACAAGGAGTATCGATAAGCGGGATGACGCTCCAGACGGGCGGGAGTGCATTTGTACCAAACAGTTCATTCTGAACGGAGACGACTCCGGCCATCTAGTGGTAGTGAGTGCACAAAAAATGTCTTGAAGCCCTTAATTTATTGTACATGCTTAACAGTCTGTGATAAATAAGGTGTTCAAAGATATCGATGTTTACCAGCATCAGGAATCCAAGATCTCCATCATGAATCAGGATGATGATGTGGCTGGCGCATGCGCCAATGACGCAATGGGTTGCGCATTTCAATAAACAGTGCCCTCCTATATGCGCCTCTTGATAACCAGCTTTCCTCCTCTTTCCTGAATTCCTCTAATCTTTTATATTGTTAGTCATCATGACCAGCGGAGTGGTATACAAGGATCTTTTGCCGATTCCGGCAGAAGACCCTACGAGAATCGAGGGTACTACACCTACAATGACAGAACAGCCGACAGAAAGTCATGCTTTGGCTATGGAGGCTGCAAACTCGCCCGAGGAAGTTGGAGCTGCGCAGAAAGACCATGAGGAAGAGGTAGCAGACTTGGGCTGGAATGAGCCGAAGGAACAAATTGCAGCTCCGCTGGTTGGGGGATTGGACAACGAGGAATTGTGGATGTTGGTCAGGCGGTTTAACAAGGTAAGAACTCCTCCCTGAACAATATAAAAAATGCATCTTTAACATGTCGTTCAGCAAATGTACCACGTCAAGGAAATCCCAACCCCACCTCCAGGTGGTCTAGATCTCAATATCGCCGATGAAGAGGAGTTCTCCTCTGACAAATTGCGAAGCAACATTGAGCGCCTCTACATGACTATTGTGAGTCCATTGGTTGTAAGTTTATTGTGACCTCAAATTGACACCATGCCAGGGTATTGGTCTGATGGGGTTTGGGAAGCACATCGTTCGACTCCGGTCATGGCGCGAAAGACGACGTACTGCTTGGTTTTGTACCGCTTACTTCATGGCTTGGATGTTCGATTTCCTTATGCCTCTTTTGTCTGTCACTATCATCGCTCTGATCTCCTATCCGTCAATTCGGCCCATCATGTTCCCGCCTGCGCCCATCGCATTGGTCTCTGGTAAGACTGGAGGTGTGCAGAAACCAAAGTCTGGAACACTGGGGAGCCATGACAGTACCACTGGTGCACCAGAGAACCATAAAGGTGAAGCCGTTGAGCAGGAAGCAAGCAACTTCGTCAACATCATTGCTGCTGTGGTTCTGTCAAGTGCTACGGGCAAGCATCCACAGGGTGAGCCACCGTCTGAGGATGGAGAGCCGGGAGACTCCGTTCCGGATCCGACGTCCATTGCAGTCGGAGCTGCTGATGCAAGAAATAAAGCTGATGGTTCGACGCCGACTGAGCATTATGACAAGACAAAGGTGCCTATGGAGACGGCGATGTGGACACAGATGCGACCTGTAATGCATGGACTGGCAGATGTGACTGATGGTTGGGAACGGTTCGCCAAGTACGTTAAAATCATTGTTTACCTATTAGACGTACTGACTGTGGAATAGTGCATTGTCGCCCACGGCTCCCTTCCCCAAAGATCGTCACCGACTCCGTCTAGCCGCTCTTATACTACCTCTTCTCATGATTTCTCTTTTCGTATCTTCCTATATGTTCATGAAAGGCGTAACCTTTGGCGCCGGCTTCAGCTTCTTCGGCGATCCCGTCATCTCGCGCGGTCTCAACTTCTTCAACCAGAAGTTCCCGAATTGGCAGAAATTCCTCGAGCTCCGCAACACTATCCTCAAAGGTGTACCAACCAACGCCCAACTTACAATCACCCTACTCCGAATCGGCGAAGCCAACAAAGCTCCACTGCCTCCACCACCTCACATAACCACGCCTCCTCCAGAACAACCCACCGACCTCAACGAAAAAGTCTTCCGAGCAACTGGTGCAGACTATCCTCTCAACGCTACAACAGAAGAACTTGACGAAGCTTTGTCTCACGATCCAGCGACTGCCCACGAAACAGGTGGCACCGACATCGATGCTTCCAAGAACTCCAAACATGGCAAGAAAGGCAGTAAAGTCCTTAACTTCTTCCGCGGAACCGTAAAAGGTGGTGTTCAAACCGCTATCGGCACCGACAAAGTAAAAGCCAAAGTCGGCGCTAAACATGCCCAGAACCGCCTCGGCGCCGTGCCCAAGAAGAACGCAGATCTCACATCTGGACCCATCGAGTTTAGAGCGCGTTATAAAGGCGGAAAGGGACACGTATATATCACTACCAAGGCTACCATACCCTGTTTTGCATTCTCTACCGACAACACCATCGAAAAGATTGGAACCGCGGAACGTGAGGATTTACATCCATTGTGGAGTATTCCTGTCGGCGACATCAGCGAGATGAGGAAGGTGGGCGGGTATGGGTGGAAGGCTAAGTTGGTTGTGGGTTGGGCGATGGGAAGGGAGGTTGCGGATGGCTTGGAGATTGTTACGCGGGGAAAGGCTGGGGTGGAGGAACAAAAAATCAAGGTTACGGCTTTGCCGTTGAGAGATGAGCTTTTCAATCGGCTTGTGGCCATGGGTGGTCAAAAGTGGGAGTGCTGGTAAGGGGTTGAAGACGCAGCGTGTGTCTAATGTGGGGCGTGAGCTAAGGGTGAAGGATTGGTTTGGAATGTCGGTATACCCTATTCTGTCTTCTTTATGATAACAACTTGTACGAATACATAAACATATGCTGCTGACGACAAGCATGTTGTTCGGTAACATCTCTTTGATGAGTGGCCATTGCAGGGCGTTCGCGGTGGTACTCGAGCATGTAGAACGGCGATTTTTCTTGGAGTTTGAGCCACTCTTGCTGTTTGACGGCGGTGTAGAAGATATAGGTTTGGTATCTTGGTCTTTGAGCAACGGGTTACGTCGCGAAGAGGTATGTAGTTCGGTATCAGAGTAGTCTGTGACTTGCTCGACTTGGTTGGTTGACGACGCCATTGTCAAGTTTTATGACGGGCTATAAAGTAGGCCCATGTGGTGAACAGAGAAAATCGTGTGTTGTATTAGGAGGCTATCTACAGTGTAGCCGAACTATCTGTGGGTGCGGCCCGGAGGCTAGTTCCTCCGGGCCCGAACACCGAACCGAACCAATCAAAGAGGCCCTGGGCCGTGACACACCCCCCAGCCAGCGCTGAGGAGGCCCGATTAGGCAATCGTGAATAGACTCTTTAGTGTT
>JAGQEM010000284.1:0-32647 GCA_019202945.1 Corynespora olivacea
TTAGTCATGTGAGAGTAGCCGTCACATGACCGTACAGACATCAGATATTACCTCGTACAGACAAGTAGAAACTGTCCTCCACCGTACTATACAATTATATTCTATCATTCGGTTGGTATGCTAATAGCACAGGTGAAATCAAACCCTTCATGGACAACTGCAATTCCATCACTCCTTGCGAAAATTACGTTGCGCCCTGATATTGTAGCAACAATTCCTCGTGACCCCGAAAACCAGTCGAATGGTACAAAGAAATGGCGAGTATACTGGACAGACTTGCCGGCCTTTTGGTCGAGTGCAATTGAACATACCCAGGACTGTCTATCCAGAAATATGAGCTTCTGCGTTTCCGAGAGGCCGATAATATGTGATATGAGGGATACGATGCAAGGCGGCAACTGTGTGCTAGATGTACAGATTGGAAATTGTTCAGCGCCCGCTGTCGTGGCCTTCGATTGCGATGCAGGTGTTACTGAGGGTGCGGTCGTTTGCATCAAGTCTAACAGATAAACACCCCGTGTGTCGGCTCCTCCGTGCAGCTCTGACACCTCGAGTAAAAGTCTGTGATTTCGACCAATCATGTAAGGAACGATATGCTTCATCTGAAACCCCGTCATTTCAATTGAGACGGATATGCTGGACACTAGCGACCAGTCGTGCCATTTGTAGATTCGAACACTGTTGCCGTCGATATGTAGGACGATCTCAGCAAAGTTAGGGTGTTGTACCCACTTTCGGACACTGGATGTGTCATGTTTCAAACTAGTTATCTCTTCAGGTTGGCAAAACGACCAGAGGTGGTCAGATTCGCGAGTGGATAAGATAAATCTTCCTGTATCTGCAGAGGGAAGCAGCTGGGTGATAGTGTTGCGATTATCCAGACGAAAAGAAAAGACTTCTTCTCCTAGTGTGCCCAGCACATGCCCACCTTTGGTCGCCACAGGCAATGACCAAGCTATTACTGAGTTTGATTCATCGACGCTGATGATGGCTCCGTTCGTCTTCCAGTAAGCGAGAAGGTGGACCCTCGATTTGTGCCTATACATTTGAGTAGTCTCGCTCCCTGATTCTACATCGTATAAGGCAACCGAGCCGTCATGCTTGCCACAGACGATATGCTTCTGTCCATCAAGCAACACGAGAGCGTTTACTCTCGCTTTCGAGTTTAGCCCATGTGACTCGACGAAGGATGCCGGTGTGTCATTCCTGTCCCAACCAATGGACGCTCGCCGAAGAGTGGCCGGCTCCCAGACATTGCATTGTGAGCCTCTGATGTCGACAAAATGAAGACTGTCTTTGCTGAAATCCAGTTGCTTCACGTACAGATTCGAAGACTTGACCCTGTACACTAGGTTCAAAGACTCAAAACCATATACATCTATAGTTCCAGCACCCGCAGCTCCAGCGATCAGCCGTCCATCGGGGCTTGCGGCGAGCTTTGAGCAATTCGCACGGACTGTTTCGAGCGTTTCGTCATTGAAGGGATCCAGGAGAACGAGCTCGCCATCGATATATGACACTACAAGTAGTTCCAATGCTGGATTCGGGTTGAAAACCAAATCTGTAACCCAATGTTTGCTTGGCTCGCCATTGGCGAGTTTCTTGCCACAACTCCCGTAGTAGCCATCGTCGTCAAGGGACCACAGGATTATGGGTCTTCCCGGCGAAGCTATTGCCAGCATTTTATGCTCTAATGAGATTGAAACCGCGGATGGTGTGCGACGGAGTTGACTATCGGCAAACTCTTCGCCAGCATGCCACAGCCTGTCTGATTGTCGGCACCCCTCGTCGTTGAGGTTCTAGGAGGCGAGATAATTCTTATCGCAAGCAGCTATGAGAACTCCATTATCATATGCAAGGGCAACGCATCTTTGCGGTGCCTGGAAGGTGTATCTTGCTTCCCCACTGGCGATGTCCCAAATTCGGATCGTCTTCAGCCCACAGGATGTCATCAGACCGGATCTGTTCAGGAAGCAGAGGAGATTCACTGCTTCCCCATGACGTAAAGTCTTGTATTCTTGACCCGTTCCAGCATGGTAGAGCACTACTGCACCGTTCAATAAACCAACGGCAAAATAGTCGTGTCCGTGACACAGTGAGCTTGTTAAAGACCAGAAGTCAACGCAAGTAAGTCGATTCCCCCATTCGGCATTTGAAAAGCCCAAAATATTTAATCCACGGTCCTGCTGCACACTTTTGTAAATGGCTGAGTTCGTTGGGCAGAGCGGAGGAATCAGAGCAAAGATTGCTGGCGGACATGCGACAAGTGCATCAGCAAATCGAGCGGAGATACGTATGAGATCTATGGACCATGTCTGAATAGACTGAAGATCCCTGGGAGCGGTACAAAGAGTGAAGTATTTCTTCAAATGTTTAGAAACCTGAACAAGGCTGCTGAGGTTGCGGGTACGGGCAACCACCTCAATCCAGGTTAGGACGTTCGCACCCAGGAATTTGTTCAGAGGCTCGATAATGTCCGTGCAAGTACTGTCAGCTTGTACCAGATGACTTGAGAAATTGAAGCAAGCGTAGTTAGAGAAGGGAACATGCTTCTCAGCAGACGCGCTAACGTTCAGGCGCCGTACTGACCGAGGTCTCTTCATCTCGTCGCTTGCTAAGTACCCTAGACATGCTTTCGCAAGCTGTGTATTTGCCGCCACTCTGCGAACCGCAAATTCAGAATCAAGGTTCTCGTTCAAAAGAAACTCGCGTGCAGTTTCGTGCACCAATTGTACGTTCCCGAATCGGTCGACCATCACAAGCTGGCCGCAAGTCGCTTGAAGCGTTGCTTCGAGATTTGAGATCTTGTCGTAACCGGTAAACTTGAGCGCACTCTCGAGTTCATTCAGCTTAAGTGGCCTTGTCGCACATGTTGTCCAGGTGATAATCGACTTAACGATGTGCTTTGTGCCTGCAGACCGGGACATCATGTCCAAGGTTCTACGGTAGAGTGGATTCATGTCTCTCGGAACTTCCTCAAGAACTTGGTTAATCTCATCCTCACTGTACGTGTGGGATAATTCTTTGAGCACAAGTGCAGTCCACAGGAATGATCCTTCAGACTTTGCAACGACTTTCTCAACTAGCGTGGCTCTCGTCTCGTCATTCATGGATATGAGGGTCTTCGATCTTGCTTCCACAAATGCCCTGATATCTGGAAGTGTGTCCATTGTTGATATCGCCTCGTGGCGATAATGCTGCGAGCCTAGCTCGGCAAACGCTGTGCGTAGCGTTTGCGTGTCCCGACTGGTTACAAGAATGCGGAGCGGAATCACATCATCCAAATCGCTGAATAATGTTCTGAACGCAGTGACGGCATTTTCACACTCATCCAGGCCATCTATAACCCAAAAGTGCTTTTCCAGGCCAGCTTTCAAGATGGTGTTCAAAAACAGTTTGTGCCAGAGCAAAGGTTCGTCGTTGTTCTCGCTGATGGGTCCAGCAGTTTCTCGGAGAACCTCCCAAAGCTTCTCTCTAACCAATGCTTGTTGGCTAGCCATCTGGGATGCAAGTGATCTTAAACAAGTGCTAACCAGTGACTTAGATGGATTGGCGTACTTGAAGAAAAAGAAGCTGCATCCCTCGCCGTTGTTTTGTAGCTCCTCAATGACATGTCCGGCAAGGGTGGATTTACCTGCTGCCGGCTTTCCCGTAACCCAGAGCAATTTTGGGGTTTGTGATGAGAAATCGCGCCAGTCGCGGTATGCCAGCTTAGTAGAAAACCACTCGCAGGTCCCTTTCATTCGTGCATCCTTAGCGGCGAAAAGACCATCCTCCGAGGAGCCGGATATTTCAAGGTGCGTCTCTATCTCCTGAATTTGTCTGCATTGTATGGGTGCTTCATGATCTGAAGCGCTCGTTTCTGTAAGCAACCGGTAGGCGGCTCCAGCTGGGGATAAGTCACGAGCTATGATTCTACCTGGATTAGGGAGCGAACGCGTACCCGGGAACCCGTAGGTATGACCAGACCAGTCATCGAAATTCAATTGACTGAAGGTAGACTCGAGTGAGTCCAGAGTCTCCACGAAGGCATCTAGATCATGTGTTGATAGCGACCGGAATTTCCCTGTCGCTGAGGCAGGGTCCAACTCCGCGTGCGTCATCTGCCTCATTCTCATCAACACCCATGACAGCTTTCGGAAGTCACCCGAGCATATCTGAATAAGGCGGTCTGCGAATTTGGACAGTTCAGTTCCGGACCTTTTGATATCGAGCAATTGCTGACTAGACGGTGACTTGTCTTCCGCCGAGATGAGGGCTTGAAGTCGGTCAAGAAGAACCAGGTTGTGATCTCGACGGGTATGATGATGCAAGCAAAGCCTCTGATCCTTACGAAAAGCGCCTAAAAACTCGTGAAGTGGTCTACTTGAAACGCACAGCTTGACATGTTTGGGACTGGACTGTATCCACCGAAGAATCAGCCCAATGAGGTCTTTATAGCCTGAGTTTTCCTCTTCAAGTTCGTCGAGACCGTCGATAAAGATGAAGAAGCAATGAGTTTGACTGATTGTGGGATCGCAAAGAAGTTGAGTAAGAGCGCGACAGACATGATCCCTTCGCAGTTGGTACTTGAGCTCGACTTGCCACGGCGTAGATGACGTTCGTTCCCATAACTCCGGCATAGCCTTTGGTACCAACTCGACACGTTCTTCAAGGATGTCATGGAGAATAGACCTACGCAGTCCACCAATAGTCTTCTGCTTCTTTGTGCCGTGTTTTCGAAGAAAGTATTTTGCTGCGACAAGCTTCCGTGGTTTGGCCCAAACACCACAGTATGACATAATACTAGGATGATCCCATAAGAACTTCATCAGCGTAGACTTTTCGGAATCAGGTATGCCGGTGAGGTGGAAAACGCCGGTACCGGTTTGTAAACAGTGGGAAAGATTGTTACTCTCATTGGCAGTTATCGAACCGCCGCGTAGATTCAAATCCTGATCGTCTGTGATTAACAGTGGTGCTGCATAAACCGCGGCTGGATTATGTGTTCGTGGGGACGATTGAAATAGAGGATTGTAGTCTAGCACATCTTGTGCATGTCTTCCCAGGTGTCGTTCGTCTTTAGGCTCGTAAACACTCCAATCATCCAGAGCCCAGGCAAAAGTTCCGCTATGGGCTTCGGAAATGTCGTCGAACCGCTCGTACATATCCTCGATTTTGCAGCAAATAGATGATTCGACGACCGGTGATTAGTGCCTGAGTTTTGTCTGGGAGAGTAAAGATTTGACGCAGCTGTGTCTCGGCGTGTTCGCTCAAGGACGCGATGCTAACGTTGGATCTCAGCTTTCGAATGTGGTTCACGAGGTTTTCCAAAACTCGATCGTTCGATTGAAGGGACAAGATGTTCCGCTCCTGGAAACCTTTGTTGTCCAGCCTAGATTGGCGTCAATCATCTTGATTGACGGGGAAGAAAGGGATAAACCTACTGAGCCAGGCGAGAGAGCTGACTATCAAGTTGGGCCCTGCATTGTGGCAACCTGGCGAGAATCTCGTCCCTTTCATTCTTCTTAAGCTGGGTTTTGACTGCAAAAACTATACATTGCCATTTTGAGTCCGGGTGCTTCGCTTTGATCTTTCCCAACAGAGACGAAAGCTCCTTCCAGATGGATCTAGCCCCCTGGCGTATCGTGCCCTCACCGCTTAAAAGCGGGCTTTCCACCTTCTCTGCGCTCTGAATTAGTTTGGTCTAACACCTCGACTTGCTACACCATGAATTACGAGGGCGCTCCAGGATTGGAGTTCGGCGGAGGCAATGCTGAGATTGACCCCATCGTTGCGAAAGGTCTGCGCCTTTGCAATGACTAAAGGTTTCGTCCGCTTACCAAAATACAGCTCTGCCACAAGACTGTCGAATCATCTCAACGGAAATCCATGGCGCTAGCTTCTGGGCCAATACGGGTCGCATCGACGTTGAGCTATGCGACGGATCAAAACAATCATTCTTCATCAAGGTAGAATCCCAGGATGTTGGCAAAAACATGCTCAGCAGCGAGTTTGAGTCCATGGAAGCAATCTATCGTCTTGCACCTGATTTTGCACCCAAACCCATCGCTTGGGGTACCTACGAGTTGGTGCCTGACACCCATTTCTTCATCAGCGAATTCCGTGACATGCTTCCGGACATGCCAGATCCAGACAAGTTCGCTGCTCGTTTGTCTGCACTACACCAATCTAGCAAGTCTCCCAACGGAAAGTTTGGATTCCATGTCACAACACATGCTGGCAATCTGCCGCAGTATACTGGATGGGAAGATAGGTGGGAGACATTCTTCTCGAAGAGTCTGAGGCAGGCTCTCGACCTAGAGATAAAGGCAAAAGGATACGATCCAGAATTTGACACTCTGGTTCCGGCGATTTTCGATAAAGTCATACCGCGCCTGTTGAGACCGCTTGAGAGTGAAGGACGCTCCGTAAAATCATCCTTGGTGCACGGGGATTTGTGGTTTGCAAATTCCGGTATTGAGAGCGAAACTGGGGAACCTTTGGTGTTTGATGCATGTTGTTTCTACGCGCACAATGAATGTATGCAAAGTAGTTTTTCTTCATCAAGGCCCGCTAATGTTCGATATATAGATGAATTCGGTCAATGGAGGCCGGTCTGCAACCGCTTCGGTGCCGAGTATCTAGATGCATACCATGCTTACGTCCAGATATCCTCACCCGAGGAGGACTTCGATGGACGTGTAGACCTCTACAAGCTGTAAGACACAATCTCGAAGAAAGCATTGCTCCCAACGGTTTCTGACTCGTCGCAGAAGGTTCAATACTCACGTTTCGGCCCTGTTTCATGATAACCCAACGTTGAGGGAGCAGTGCGTATCTATCCATCAATGTATGTGCAGTTGCTGATGTACCATTCAACGGGATGCTGGGAGACATGAGAGACTTGGTAGCAAGATATGGCGCTACTCCATAGCTACGTCCACTTGAGACATACCGTCGTATTTTCTCTCAGAGATGGGAGAGGTGGCAGAAAAGTTGGGACTATGGGCAGAATCCAACTCGCGAGGAGATCCCGATGTCTGAGAAGTTACGATGGTGCAGCACTAATCCAATAGGGGTGCTAACATACGGTATGCAAGCCAACCAGAAGTCCAATTTCACATGTATTTGTCGTGCACATAAAGACCTCATCAAACGCTGCATCCAGGATATGGTTTCATCATACCCGCACTCCACTTCGTCTTCCATTTGTCTCTACATATATACAAAGCCCCCACCACACTCGTCCTTCATCTCTTCTCCCCCCTCGCCCATCCTATAGCACAATAGTAAAAGTCTCCCAGTTGAACGAAGATGCGTAAAAAACAATGATCGAAAAAGCGCATCGCACCGCGGGACACTGTCGGCTACCCAGATGTCAAACAAACGTAAAGGAGAGTATGAAGAAAAAAAATGGTTAAAGTAGGACGAGTAAGAAGAGGACAACGCCGCCGAGTTGACCGCAGATATGCGTGAGTGTTCGTCGCAATGATAGAAGCCAAAAAAAAAGACCCCGAAAAGAGAAGTGTTGGTAGAAGTGAAGGAAATGTGATGTGAAAGATACCAACAGAACACTCGACCGCGCCCGCGACATCATGTTAGATGTATGCACGCAACCCACAATCCAAAAAAAAGAAAAGGTGAACGCCAAACCATCCATCCCAACCATGTCCCTATGTTGTCCAACTTTCTCTTCGCCTTTGGGGGTATTATCTTGACACGCAACATTGTTCATACATGAAAACGTCAAACCGGGTAAAAAATCTCTGGCTCATCTCTTCATCAGGCCTACAATCCAAGTTGCTACCTCGGAGCCTTGGCAGCAACAGGCGAACTG
The DNA here is from genome assembly GCA_019202945.1 of Corynespora olivacea. Classification (NCBI taxonomy): domain Eukaryota; kingdom Fungi; phylum Ascomycota; class Dothideomycetes; order Pleosporales; family Corynesporascaceae; genus Corynespora; species Corynespora olivacea. The sequence goes on from JAGQEM010000284.1 coordinate 7,820, forward strand.
CTCTTGCCGTTCTTCTTCATTCGCTTCTCCAGCAAGCCGTTCAGAAGTGAGTCCAATTCGTTGCTGAGTCCAGTCACTGTTTTGGTCTCCTCAACAAACAGCTGCGCCATAATGGGGTGATCGCTCCCTACTGGGACGACACCAGTTGTGTCATTGATGACCAACAACATGTCACGGATGTCGCTTCCGTCGTCCAGATATGTCCGTAAAGAATGATCAGACCATGCTGGAAGTGATGTGCTTTCGGACGAATCGGGCGGCGAAGTGTCTATTTCCTTCTGGGGTACGGGCGCCGCTATTGAGCTGGGCGGTTGCTGTGTGGGTGACGGAGAGGCTGTGGACCTGGGGACTGAGGCGCCAGCCTTGTTCGGCTGCGCGCTCGAAGGGTTATCGTCAAGTGTGGGCGTCGAGATCGGCGAACTTGTTTCTTGGCTTGATGTGTCACCAGTGAGGCCTGGAGGATGCGAATCTGATTCTTGATATTTCTCCTTTTCTTGCGTAATTCCCTTGCTTGGAGGCTGCGCGTCGGCAGCCGACACATGCACTGGCGATTCGGAAAGCCGTCCGGATGATTTCGGTTCGCTGGGTTTCGCTGACTGCTCCTGCATATCTGGGTCGGCAAATGGATTCGTCTGGATCTCGTCTTCGGAATCGAAATCGTCCAGCTGAACCCGCTGTTTGGCTTTCTTAACTTTTTCTGGTCGTGGCTCTCCATTCTGCTGAGTCTTGAGGATATTGATGGGGTTGAGTTTGGATGCTGCTGAATTTGCACGAGAGCGGTTCTCTGGAGACAAGGTACGCTCGCGTTCTTCGAGAGTCGTTTTCGATGCATCTTCCTGTTCCGGAGGAACCAAACGCATCGATGCTGACTGTGTAGTAGATTGATCGCCTGATGGCTCCTTTGCAGCGGAGGTTTGAACGGCGATGGGCTCCGGACTTTCCGTCTTCAGGATGCTCTTGGCTTTTGTCGGCGACTCCTCTCTCGAACGTTGAGACTTTTGTAATTTGCCTTTGCTTGCTTGTCTCTGCGGACCGGCTGACTGTTCCGACGAAGTGCGCTCCAGATCATCTGACGGCTTCGATTGCGGTGAATTGCGTCCAAATTCCTCCGATTGCTTCTCAGCATCGCTGTCAATCGAGTCAAAACTACCCTTGGTTTTCTTCTCTTTGCGCTTAAACAGTCCGCTGAGCATGCCCGACTTCTTTTCCTTCTTCTTCTTATCGTCCTTGACCTTGTCCGCGAATCCGTTCTTCTCCAAACTCTCCAGACTAGGTCCCCGCTCACGCGAGCCGGTTGTAGAGGTGCTTGAATCGTCGCGCAGCAAGTTCGGCGTGAGGGTAATCTTTCGCGTTTCCGTATTCTCATCCTTGAAGAACGAGTCTGTATTACGCAATGTACCATTCCGGGACACTTTGGGATCCATCGGGCGATCAACGCTTTCGTCGCTATCCTTCGACTTTTCCTCGTCGCCCCGGACCGTAGTATCCGCGTTGTCTTTGCCCTCGGCGTCACCTTTGTTCGTGGCATCACCCTTAGCGCCGCTCACTTTCAGAGGCTGAACCTTTAGGCCATCATCCGGCTCCGGCTCCTTCTTTTCTGCTTGTGCCTGTTGCTGCTGCTGCTGGGCTTCATCCTGGTTTGGATCTGCGCCGCCGAAAAGGTCCTCATCACCGCCTTCGTCAGAAGAGTAATCGTAGTCGGAAGCTTCCACGGTAACATTCTCGCCCCATGTAACCGCTTTAGCGTGACGTCGCCGTATAGCCTTCTTCAACGGATTCTTGGTCTTTTCTGCCGTGTCACCCAGCATTGTGGCAGAAAGGTCAATGTTTCGATGTTTGTTCAGGCGTGCCAATCGTTCGGTGGGTGTTTCAATGTGTTCTGCAGGTAAATAACCTGCAAAACGCATCAGCACATACATGATGATGTTGTCGCTTCACATACCGATTGAGCTATCTTTGACAACACGCACAAGCCACCAGTAGCTGTTGCTGTCATCAAGAAGAACCATTGTGTCACCTTTTGTTGCATTGGCCTATTCTTGTTAGCGCGGTCTTCTGGCCCGGGCAAGAGCAATACAACTTGCCTGTCCTTCAACGGTCGCTACGAAGGTGTGAAGAGCGTAGACGAATTCGAAATCGATATCCTCTGTATCTTGTAAGCACTTGCCGCCCCAACCAGAGTCGACGAAACGAGAGTCTTCTAAAAAGGAAACGTCGTTGGAGTCATCATCATTGTCCAGATTCTGGTCCCAACTGTCGGCATCGCTGTCGGTGGTCCAGGAATCATCTTCCATCTCCTCGTACGGGAACTTTTGGGTGTCGCCGGTGGCTCCAGCTGACGGGTTGCGGTCCCCAGAATCTCCCGATACCTCTTCTATCCGGCCCAGTGAAGGGCTGGGCAGAGGTGCTAGCATAGCCTGCACCGTATCGTCATCCGGTTCAGACATCAGCGACATGTCCGAGTCCTGCCTTATATCCCGCAGTCGTTGCTCTACCGCGCGTAGATGCTGGGTCCGGGGGCTACTTTTGCGGCTCTCGTCGTCCACGGTGGCGTCATTGGTCGATTCGCCGACAGTGCTTGGCCAGGTATACTCACCAAGATGATGATCCGCTGACTGTGTTTTACTGCTGTTTTGGGATAAAAATGACGACAATGCAGGAGACAATCGATAGGGAGAAACCGAATCTGCGCCAGCTGGGACTCCATGTGGTCTTCGAGCGGCAAACACGGCCAAAGGAAAATGTGTGGGTGTTTCAGGGTAAGGAGACGAGGAGTCGCACTCTTGTGCGGACTCCAGAGGAGGAGAGGAGGAGATGGGCGTAGAGATGGGACTCAAAGCAGTCCTTCCCTCTGGCCAGGTTCTAGAATGACAAGGTAGAGAGTACCCACCATCACTGATCGAGGGCGAGCTCGATATGCGGTCCATGTCGTCCAGATCGTCGTCCACGTCCGCATCCGCCATATCGGAGTCGTCGCCCTCACCGGTCATGCCTCCATTGAGGCGAACGGCAGCGCTGTCGGCTCCATTGCCATCCTGCCCATTGGTGGGCCCATGGCCGGATTCTGCGCCATCGCGCCCGGTGGCCTCATTCCAGCTCTCCTGCAGCGCCTTTTCTTCGCCCGAACGCTCGTCATCCACACGGCGGAGGGAGGCTTCTTGGTGGGGAGCGGCGGGCCCGACCCCGAGGGGTGCGGGCTGGGGGTGCTGGGAGTGGTCGGCGGCAGTCGGGGAGGACTTGTCCTGGAGGTCCAGCGTGTCTGCAGCCCACCAAGGTCAGCATCACCGCGCATTCTGCGGAGGGTGGCGGTTGCATGCATACCGGCTCTGACGATCTGCGGGCGCGTCATGGCTCATGTCCCCAATCCAAGCACTGCCGTCGGAGCAAGTATGGCCACGCGTGTCGTCGACGATGGCCAAGCCAATTGCGGCGGCGGCGTGTGCGCGCTCGAGGAGGCTTGCGAGGTCGAGAGGCAGAGGCCGGGTGGCGGTGTGCATGCGAAGCAGTCAACGATCGAGTTCAGAAAGAGCGGGAGAGCGGCGCTGATGGGCCGTTTCAAGGATCCGGCCACTGGGGCACGGCGGGCGGGCGAGGGGCGAGGGCGGCGCTGCAGCAATCGGAGCAGAGGGAGAGGGCGGCGACACAGGCACGGGAGCGTTTGCGTGTACTCGGGTCTCTGTGGTGTCGGCGGCCTGGAGTGGTGAATGGAATTATTTTTGGGGGGGGGGGTGCAATCCGGGAAAGAGCAACTCGGCGATGCTGAAACAAGAAGGCTCGTGCGCGGCTGATGGAGGCGACCATTCATCATTGGCCAGGGCCCGAAAGCCGTGTCGATATAGGGGGTTGGAGCGCGGTCGGGGAATTGATAGGCCCACCGGATTCAGGGATCACCTCTGTGTCTTGATGAACACATACATACACACATACTATACTACGTAGTGGTACATGCACCTGCATCGACGCCTTCTTTGTGTCTGTCTTCCTCTTGCGAACAGCGTGAAACCCCCGCAGCCGATCAAACGGCCCGGCAGCTCCACACGCTGGCCTCTGTTTGGTCCACCCAAAACTCCATCCGCATGACGGTGGTGATGAGCAGCAACCGCAACCCCGGCGGTCGGCGTTTGGGGCCGAACGACGATGATGGAGACGAGGGAAAGCTTCTCTGCAGTCGTCTGTACTAGCGGTTGCTCCATCGATGATAGAATACGTAACATCACAGTCGCAGCAAGCATGCTGCATGTCCGCCACGTTCGGAAACACGCAGCCAGACCCGTCGCTTCACCACGGCGGTCGCTCCTGCGCGTCCTCATTGGCACCAGAGGCTCAACCGCCACCGGTCTGCCTCGAACGTGCTGTTGCCGAGTCGTTTCTCGCTTCATCGAACCCATGTGTTTGTTGTAGGTACATGGTACACAGCATTCCCGATACGATATTGTGTGGACGGTAGCTCAGCCGAGGTACCGGCCGAACTCAAAACGTTGCACGGAACGTCACTTGGATGCTGCGAACAGAATACATTTACGTAAAATTACAAGTCTGTATGTCGAAAACGTGAATGCACCCCGCATGTCCCAAATCGTAACCTCCAGAATGCAACAAAAACGCCTCAATATGCAGTCCGTCCGTCGGCAGCCCCCGCGAAGCCCAATGCTACGCTGATGTTCGTGACAATGATGTAGGAAAAGCGTGTCGGGGTATCGTAGAGATGAGAAAGTCGAACCATCGACAACCGAACCTTCCCCAGGTGCTGCGGATAACAATAACCTCGGGAACCTTGCACCGTCCGATGCATGTCTAGACCCTGAACCCCAAACCGTGTGTCCAACCTCTCAAGTCTTCTTCGCGCCCGACGCCGGCGTCGGTACCGCCAATATGGCCTTCACCCGATCGATCCTGGAAACCGCATTCTCCAACCTCTCCAGCCTTGCCGCCTTCTCTTTCTCCTTCTTCTCCAGCTGCGCCACCCTGGCCTCCAGCTTCGCTCTGGCCTTCCGCTCCGAAGCCACCATCTCGTTCGCCTGCGAAAATAGCTGTACACTGAGCTCCTCAATCTCGACGTCCACTTTCCTGGCCCGCTCTTCTGCTTTTGCGCGGAGCGTGCGCTCTTTCTCCAGCTGCTCGAGAAGTTCGGGGTTGGAGGAGAAAAGTCCAGGGGCGGCCGGTGAGCCGCGCCGCGAGGTTAGGAAGGAGAAGCGGGATTGCTTTGCACCCATCGAGTTTGCGGTCGACGGCCGAGGTTCGTCGTAAGAGGGTCTGCCGTTGGGCTGGAGAGAGTTCGAGGTATCGGTGCGCGCTCTGCCGTTGGGAGGGTTTCGCATGCTGCGGATCTGGTCCTCAAAGTCGGCGCATTTGTCCACTGTGGGTGTCGTATGCGTCAGCGCATATAATACCCATGACTGCTGTATCAACAGCGCTTCATCATAAACAAACATACCAGCAGCCGTAGCCTTTTCTTTCAACACCTCGACCTGCATCTCCAGCTCCGAGATCCGTGTCTGCGCCTCCTCGCCGCTCCTATCTGTAGGGATCTCGCTACCGCATTGTGAACAGCTGTGCGACTTGCTCGCCATGTGCTTCGTTGTAACTATCGAGGGCGCGGGCGGTATAGCAACGGCGGCGGCCATCGTAGCACGCAGTCTGTCCTGCGCGTTGTTCGCTGTTCGTTGTCCGTTGCTTGTTGCTTGTTGCTTGTTGGTAGGTACAGTAATAATGGTGCCGCCCGTGTTGCCTCAGGCCGCTATGCGAGAGACCGGACGATGACGATGACGGAGCGTGCTCAAAAATAGTACTGTAGATTGCTAGCGGGATGTCATGGACGGGGCGAAAGTCCAAGGTGAAACGTCGGACTCGGGTGCGTCTATTGTCTGTATGTGTATGTACCACGTACGCTACGGGTGTTGCCAGGGACCAAGCAGACTAGGCTGTTTCGAGGTAGAAACATCAGCCCTATGGGCACGTGAGCTTGCTTTCACCCAACTCCTGTCAATGTGGCTCGTTGGAATGCTTTCCTTGCCTTGTCATCCATCCCTTCCTCTGCATGAGAGAAGATACATTTCCAAGTTTGCCTTGGACACCTATCTGCCTGTGAAGCTAATTGTCCCTTCGATAGAGCAGGAATGAATCCTTTCGCATCAAACCAGTCTGAGCTAAGACCGCCTCGCGTGCCCCTTCCTCGCAGACCTAACAGGATTTTTCCATCGGAAGCGCGTTCAAGACTGCAACACATCATACAACGCTGCATGGCGCCCACTTTGGTTCTCCACTTCGCGGAAGCGCAACTGATAAAGCGAAGAGAATGCGACAACCCCAACTCATCTCGCTGCGGATATGCTGGAGGAATTTGTTTTGTCATGTGACTGTGAAGAGGAGCGGTTTGTTGTGAGGAGCACGCCGTTCAGTATCTCCAGAGACAGAGGAGGCGATCATAGAAGCTTGTCGTGATAAACTTCCTTTGGCCTTTGTCATCAAGATACGGCTGATAGTCGCTTCCGTAGTTCATGCTCTTGTGCTCCTCAAATTTTGCCAGTACTTCAAATTTCCAATTGTCCTCATTGGTGCCGCGCCCAAGTCGCACAATCCGTGCACCTGCATGCATGCAGCTCGCCAGTAGTAGGACATCGTGGCGATCATCCTCCAACGCAGCCGATGCCTTGTCTAGCGAATCCATACGTTTGAGCCGCCACACTCCACCGTCTAGGTTCATTTCTGTGAGCACTTTTCTCCGACCAATCTTTGGCACGCTCATGAGCCGGATGCAGTCGTCATAGCTACCCGTCACGATGAATGCCTCGGAAGGTGTTGTATGCAGAGGCAGGATTGCCGTAACACCTGCATTGTGGATCTTCTTATCCTTCCATGCAACTTTAGGTGCTCGCTCAAGGTCGGAAGCGTTCGGCCAGAGCGTGTCTACGTAATCCGTGAGGTCCGAGAACATCAGACCGCTGTCATCCCCTCCTGAATAGATGCCCGTACCATCTGATGTAAATGCCACTGTCCAGGCTTCAAGGTCATGAGAAGTAACATGTTCAAATGGCACCTTGGATGTGGTTGAGCCCGGCTGGATCCCCCCAATAACTATCGATCCATCTGAAAGTGAGACAGAGGCGATCAGGTTCTCTGCGTCTGAACCTCCTCTCCCAGGGTGCCACAGAAATGCGGTTGCGAGGATCTTAGAATCTGCCACTTGAAATGTCTGAACGTGGGCGATTTTCGGCTTGACGGAGTCGATGGCGCGGCTGTCGAACCCATTGCCATGATCGTCAACAAGTTGGAAGAGAGCGATTGAGCCAGTTGAAGATGCTGCGCCAAACAGCGATTGTGATCGCTCGTCGGGAACAAAATGGATGTCAAGTATAGCAAAGGGTGTGGAGAGGGTTTGCACAATCTTTCTAACGAGTTTTCAGCATGTGAAGGACGTCAGTTAGGGCACTTCACAAACACTTCGTCGCCGGCTATCTCGACCAAAATGATACTGCCATTCCTTTCCTGGGGTTTCTGTTCCTCTACCGTCTCCGTCTCGGGGTTACTGGTGTCGCTACCTCGGTCCGTGGGTTGTTTCTCAAGGTTGTACGTGCCTACGACAGCATACTCGGAGTTCAATGGCCAGAATTCTATGCAGCTGGGTGGCAGGTCAAGCGTAAGCGATTGGAGAGGTGGAATCGATGCCATTTTCTGTGTCGCCTGCAACGTAGAGCGGGCGGGCGCAACAGAAGAATAGGTAAAGCTTGGTGTCTTGGCGTGCTCCACTCCCACACGCCCACACTTCATCCCGCCTGTCTTTTGCACTACATAACTTACTATTGCGAGCCTGCCGCCATAGACGCGCCCCTTCTCCAATTGCCCAATGGAAGGCGTGGCCACATTCAGCTGGAGTGCTCCGCCAAGTTGATGCCTGATTCCATCCCGACTTCGCCACTTTGCTGCCTACGCTGGCCCGCCTAACCGACCCTAACGATCCTAACGACATCACATGAACAGGCGTTGTCGCGTTAATACTTAAGTAAAACGCGTCCTGCCTTCACTTTCTCCACCTCATCATTTTGCAGCCGGAGATCAACTCCTCACACGCACACAAACACGATAATGGCGAACATCCTGGGCGCCACGGCCATATCCACAACCTCCAGGTACTCCAAACGCAAGAGGACCGTGGTCCACTACCACGAGGATGCGGATGTCGACGTTGACGCCGACGAAACCCAGGTGCAAGAAGAATATAGCGAGGAGCCGCCGGTGCCAAAGTCCAAGAAACGCAAGCCAACCAAGCCCCTGCCAAAGCAAAAGGTCTTCCCTTTCCTCCATCTGCCGGCCGAAATTCGCAATCAAATTTACTCTCTGTGCTTCACTGACCCCGCCGGTGTCTACCTGCGCTCTGCAACGAAGAGGTTTCGTCGTACCGTTCGACGAGTTCCCAAAGCGATCGATCATGAGCAACCCTTCCAGGATAACTCACAGGATGACGACGATTTGGAAGATGGTGAAAAGCAGAAGGAGAACAATCTGGATAATAGGGAGCCATACCCCGAGGTACGAGACTGCTGGCTGCAGCTGCGTTGATCGTCTTGCTGACCATGTACTTCAAAGATTGCCCCTCTTGTACCCGCGCTGCTCGCTGTCAACAAGCAGATTTGCCAAGAAGGCCGCGAGATTCTCTACGCCAACGACTTTAAAATCACTGACACCCTCACGATGCACTCGTTCTTCGTTGACATTGGTGCACGAGCTGCCAAGCTACTCAAGAACGTTACATTGATCAACTGGGGTGAAGGCCGCGGTGTGAATAAGGCTTACAACCACGCCGCCTTCATGGCAATGTCGATCGCCCCAAACCTTCATAGTTTCGTCATGTATAATCCTCCAGGTTGGAGCCAGAACCCAAAGCGCGTCGCAACTCAATTCTACCGCGATGCATTCCCTTGGCTAGAGGCAGTGGGCACTGCGAAGGGCAGAGTTGATGCGGCTGTCGACGCCATTCATATCTCCAATTATACTTTCCTTCACGGTCTCCATCACCATTGGTGGCTGCTTGATAGCGACAGTGAGAGGACGCAGTTTGTCGGTTGTGAGCAAATGGATGCGTTTCGCGAGGAGCTATCCAGGCTATTGAAGGGGCGTATGGATATAATCCGCGGGAAGTGAGCGTGAATACATGCGTTCGCTGCAGGTTCGAGGAATCACCGCCTCAGCTTCTATATAGGTGCTTGGGCTTTCGTCGAAATTTGAAGGAGTATGTCATGGGAGTTTGGCGTGATTATGGGGATCTTCAAAGGCTGTCTATTAGCAGATATCAGTCCAATTACTTTCGAACTTGGAGGACTGTGTACCGAAAACATCCAATCCAAAAACCACGAGCAAACGGCGGTAGCTATACAAACGTCATGCATACAATCGACTCTGGTGTCATAGCTCACTTTATAGCCCGTTCTTTGCCCTCTATCCCATCCGCTCACACTGACCCTCTCCCCATCAGCTTGCTAGCGTAGTCTCCACCATGCACTTCCAAGTAGTCCTCACCTTCATTCTCTGGGCCACCAGCATCGTCGTGGCTCTTCCACAGGGTACACTGCCCACGATCGACGCCGACCTCGATGCAAACGTCGCCCACCCCTCCAACACCACCGACACCCCGCCCTTCGGCATGGAGAACTCGAACGAGGTGGCAGCAAACAACATGGGAATCAACTGCAAAGGCAGCGTCATGTGCGGGGAGATGATGTCGAACAACAACATTCGACTCAGGACGTTGAAGGGCTACATGGACAAGAGTAAGTCTACCAGACCTCGAATCGCACCCGTCACATGCGGCATCGAGTCTCCCGATCAACTCTAACAAACCGACCAGTCCCCGACTTCCGGTCCTACAACGACGGCGCCAAAATCGCCTGTGTCAACCCCGGGAAAGGACACAATGGAATCGTGCGTACCTCCCAACAACTCCCCCCCCAGATATCCTCATCTTTCCATCTCCGCCTCCTTGCCCACACCCAAGGCTGATAATCGTACAGTGCGCCTTCTTCCAATGGACTTCCGGTCGTACCCTCGACGCCGCACTCGTCAAATCCAAGATGCAGGACCTGATCAACATCAACTGCCAAATCTGCGGCAGCGCTCCGACCGAAGATAATGGCGATACACGCAACGGTGCGCTGACGATCAATTACGTTACAGATGTGAACAAGTGCAACAAGGGAAAGAACGGCGTGTGCTAGGCATGTGCCATGTCTGGTTCCTGTCTCGTGTGCGTGCATATAGGGACTTGAACTGAATTGGCAACAACGTCGAGCATTTTTCGATAGGTGGACGTCGGATTTGGAACCCAGACAGGTCTTGATAGTAGCTGGATATCTTGCTTTTGACCCGAGAACAAAAGTACCAACACACCTGTATCCATGTAAAAAGCCCTGGGCCTTTCGACACACCATACATCCGAAACCTCCTATCTCAACACCAACCTCCCCAGCAAACCCCTCAACGCACCTGCACCTTCCCTCCCCTTCTCCGACCCGTTGTGATTCAGCACAGCCTCCAACTCATTGATTAATTTTGCAGCCTTTTCTCTCAACTGATCAATAACCGCCTTACTGTACTCGAAACTACCCTTCTGCTCCAGATACCTGACTGCGTACTTCTTGACCTCCTCATCAGTGGTCTTTTGCTTCAAGATGTTGTATAGTATGCGATTGGCCGGGTCAGCTTGGATGGCGTGGATGACGGGGAATGAGAATTTGCCCTCGGTGAGATCTTCGCAGAGCCCCTTGAGGTCCGAGTAGCCACTTGTAGGTGAGAGGTTAAGGTGGTCGTCGAGGATTTGGAAGAGGAGGCCTATTGTCGAGACGATGGGGACGCAGTCGCTGTGAATCGTCAGTTCAGGCACAATGTTTGCCTGTGGAAAGATGGGCCATGGGAGAGGTCAAAACGTACATCTCCACCGGGCTCTCTGCTTGCATCAGCTTGATAGCTAACCGAAACAGGCCTCCTGTCTTGTTGTCCACCATCTCCAGATAATCATCCTCGGTTGGACATGTCAAGCTATCTCTCCAATGCAGCTCCATTCCCTGCCCTCTGTGCAGGTTCAGAAGCTCGTCTGAGTATATCCCGATCAGCTTTGGGTTCTCCATAAGCATCAGTTCCTGCAGCGCCCTGAAGTATACATAGTTTGCCGAATTGATCGTTTGCGCAACGCCATATATGCTGTTGGCGACGGGAATCCCGCGGCGGAGAATAGAGCTGTCTTCGACATCGTCGACCAGTAGTGATGCAGTGTGCAGCATGCCGACTACCCGTCCGATGACTTCCAGCCTGTCGGCTGGCACATTCAGCCAAAGATTGAACGCGGCAATGCATTGACTGCGTATGTCCTTTCCCGGATGCCCCACCAAGTAATCGTACGGCCCCAGCAGTCTGGATACAAAGTTAGCCAAACCGGTCCGGAAGAGTTTCACCTCGATGCTTTCAAAGGCAACCGTGACTGCACCGCACCCCCAGGAGACACTTACATGCGCTCCTTGTCTGCCGTCCACCTCGAATTATGCCCATATACCAAGTCGTCTCCATACCCCTTCCTCTCCTCATCCCCATGTGCCTCGCCCGTCTCCCTCGGCACCGGAGACGTCGCAGGCTCCATATCCATAGGCTGACCCAAATCCGACGGGGCTGGATCCTGGCTATGTTTGCTCATCCACTCGACCTCGGACAGCGGACGCAGAACCGACGGCCGATGCTTGACGCCGTTGACGATACCGTGGGAGCTTGTGCGCGGCGGGATTGCGTTCGGCGATTGGAAGGGCGATTGGAAGTGCGAAGGGGGAGGGTCGAGAGACATGGTGGGATTGGGAGCTCCACGAGAGGGGTGGGGGCCAGTTTGTACACTGAGCTGAACGGTCTGCGAGTGCTGACAGGCAGCCGCTATCGATTCTGGACTTGTTCGCCGTACCACAGCAGGAGAGTCGAGCCGAGTGGAGTCCAGTCAAACCGAGGAGATTCTCGCATGCGGCGGAGTTCCCTTACGAGGGCAAAGCAATACGTACTGGCGGGGTCGCGGTTCTGGTCCTAGTAGCTGCTCTTAACGGACATCGGATATGACGAACGCAAAGGTACCGTAGCGTCGTGCAGTTTCCACACACCAAGGACAGTTACTCCTGCGGTCGTCCTGCACATCTTCCCGTCTTCATGGCTGGCTCCGCACCCTACCAGGTGCTATATATGTACGTCGACTCGGTCAACGGATATGGGCGGTATGCTGGAGCTGATGACGCCGGGTTTTTTAGCGCCGGGTTTGCGCTTTGCCCCTTCCAGACTGCAAAGTATTCACATGACAACAGCACGGGATGCGCATACAGAGTACAACATCTTGACCCTCTGACCCGCTTGCGAGGCTGGATGGAAACCGCTGGGGTCTGGAGCTCTGGTTTGCTGGAGAGAACATGGTTGGGAGTTAAAGTTGTTGCCGGTTATTGGTCGGGTCAGCTCAACTGGAGCACTACATAGGCAAGCGCGACCGCATATCATCCTTCGCTGCTTCCACATTGCGCACTCGTGGCGTTCGTCATTCGCCATCCTCCCAGATGAATAAGCAAACCGTGATTTCCAAAGACCACACCATTCCCATTCGCAGCCAGGTTCCTCCTGGGCGGATCGCCGCAAAAGGAAATCATCACGAAAAGACACCGATCCAACCGGGATAAGACGTCGAGGTTCTCACTCACTTCTTCATTCACTATACATTACATGCATACAGCCAACCCTCGTGGCTCCTTCATACAGTGGTCCGAACCCAACAAGGCAAAGTGATGGTGGGATGGCGGGTATATCCTCAAAGAAAGCCGACGAGGCCGACAAGGCCCTCGTTGAATGAAAGATCGTACGGCATGACGACGCGTAATAAAAGGAGAGAAGTAACAGAAGGGAAGAGAATGGAATGGTATCCGGGGTATAAGAAGACACAGATGAAGAGGGCGGGCTGAAGTAAGCCACGAGGGAAGAAAGTGAACGTAAATGCCCAAAACGAATGAACGCTGAAAAGTGCCGACGAGTACGAGAAAAAATAATAATGATACCCCAAACGTACCACAAACCTATCGCATCATCATCATCCTTGTCCTCCTCTTCTGCAAATTTCTCTGCTGCCCACCAGGTGGCGCACCCATCATCTGATTCCGCTGGTTAACAGCAGCATGGGCATGTCTTTCGCAAAAGTTCCTCCGCCCTACTTCGTAATAATCGTCCCTCAGCACAATGCGACAGGTGAAGCACGTGAAGCATCGTGGGTGAAACTTCAGGCGCTGGTCGGTTTCAAGATACTGGCCCTCGATACCACGGTTGCATGCTCGACAAAGCGACCCATTGAGAACATGGTAATGCTGGTGACAATACGGTGCGTTTTCGAAGACGTAGAATTCCGCAGTGGGGAAATTTCCGCGGCATGTGTGGCACACGAAGCATTCCTTGTGGTAGCGCCCGGTGAGCCGACCAGACGAGTCTTTGACCGACTTTCCAGTGATGGCTTCGCCGCAGCCACGGCATGCCCCTTTGCTTGCGCCGTTGCTAGTCGTGGGCCGGCGTTCCATTGGTTGGCGCTGTTCAGGTGGAGGCATGCGAACCGGAGGACTCACGCCGTAGTTGAGAGCTGGGTCACGTGGCGATTTGGGCTCTTCTCTTCGCTTCTCGAACGCCAATCCTCTTTGGATGGCGGGATCCAAGGGCGTCTGTGGTGTTGTCGGCATTTGTGGGGTGGGCGGCTTCAAAAGAGCCTCGGGGGTTCGAGATCGGTTGTAGTTCTCGTTTGTCCTTCGAATATCCGGTTTCATGGACGGAGCATTCCTCGAATCTGTAAAAGCATCGGGACTCAGCGTTCTCTGTATTGGCTCGTTCACCATGTAATCCGGACGGCTGATTTTCGACGCCTGTCGCGAATGTCCAGCTTCCGACGTTGGAGGGCTGGATCGAGAGCTCGCCGCACTTCTGAACCCAGAACTGGCATATGAATCTTCTGAGCGGCCTGAATCCGAAGGAGTGTACACAGGTTCTTGTGGAATGAAACCTCCCGCAAAATTCGACATTGCTGGGAGGGGCGGCAACTCCTTTTGCGCATTATCCACGCGTGATGGCGATCTGTCCGTTCGAATGCTGGGTGGTCGTCGGGATGTTGCCCTTGGAGCCTCTGGCCTGGATTGTCGTTCCACCTCGGTTCCGGGAACCTGTCGCATCGGGCTCCTCGATCGATCGTCCGAACGCATGTGACTTTTTGATCGGTCCATTGGCCGCATTGGGCTCTTTGATCGGTCTCTCTTTGGGGGTGCACCCATTGTCTCTTTCTGCAATCGCTCCAGGAACGCATCAATGCCCTCTGTCCTCTCTTCAACCTGAATCGGCGGTACTGGCGGTGGAGGTGGTAGCATCGCCCCCACCATTCCGGGGTTTGGACGTGACGGCAAACCTGAGCTGCCATTCGAGAATAGCGAGGCGTTGGATGCCATGGAAGTCCTCCCATTCGGCGCGCCTTTCAGGCTGTTTTGAGTATTTGTCCTCCTGTGACCCACCTGTGAGAAACCATTCTGCGAGAATGCCGACATTGGTGAGCGTGGACCACTGGATGTACTCGGTCGACGGTCATATCCTCGTCCATCGAAAGGTCCAGGCGCGATTGTGTTCATTCTCTTCAAAACGTTTTCACCTCCGTCTGTTCTTGGACTGAGCGGTGCAAAGAGTGGACTTGGTGGTGTATAATGTTGTTCGTAAAAAGGTTCTGAGCGGTCCAAAGGTTGAGGTTCTGCACTCGTCGATGACTGGTTCCGATGGGTAGGGATAACAGGAAAAGGACTTTCCGTACTCCTCATATAATCTGAGGATGGCGACACCTCGGATCGTGGTAGAGGGCTTGTAGCGCTACGATTGATCTGCCTTCCTCCGGGAGAAAGGGGGGAGGGCGACAGAGGAGAATCTTGTATGCGATATGGTTTGTCTTCGGGATGTTAGCATACTTTTCACCACGAACACTCGTAGACACTCACTAGCAGCGTAGGGATCAACCCTCAGCGGAGAGGTTCCACGGAATCGTGAAGCTCCATCGGTCTTGCTGACAGTTGCGCCGCCAAAGGTTGCGGCGCGATCAAGCTTGGGCGAGAGTGGCTTGTCAACGTCTGTCGCATACGTTTAGCTGGCTGTATTCGCCGACACGGTTGTTGGAGGTGTACTCACTCGGAGCATCAGGTGCGCAGATGTGGTCGGCCAATTGCGAAATGTCGATGTCCACGCCGCAGCTCGAGCACTTGATCATGGGAAGAAGACTCATGCTCTCCATATTTGCGACGAGTGCGCTGGCCAGCGCCTGTATTCCAGTCGATGCTCTCGAAGTAGGAAGATGGCGAGGTTGACGGATCTGTCTCGAGTGTGTTCTGGCGATGCTTGAAGGTTGGTGACATGGAGCTGTACGTGGGTTTAGGAACGTCGGTCTCGGACAGCCAGAAGTGTCCGTCGAGTGCTACCCTAGAAATCCAAGAGCCGACGGATCGCTAGCAAGTGGGACTTGCTAGTTTGAGCCAGGTCCTACGGAAATGATGCTGAAAGCAGGCCTGATCTGGCGGGAACTTTTTCGCTCTCGTCTGGGAGCAGTTAAACCAGCAGCTCTTGATTTGAGGGTTCTTTAGCCCCACGCTCGACACCGTTAGTGTTGGGTATTTTACGAATAGATAAATGCAATCAATATGTGCAGAAAATTGCGGCAAGGTGCGGGCAAAGGGCTATGCAGGAACCGCGCATGAGGGCAATCAAAGGGAAAAGAGCATGCGACCAGAGATACTCCAGCTCAAGGGCACCTAACCCGCGCTTATCCCTGAGGCGTGGCGTGTCGTTGGAGGGTGGCCGGTCATTGGACCGACGATCAGCCAGGCGGGCACGGGGCGTGATTTGCAGTTCGCGGTGTTGCAGCCTTTCGCTCATAGAAACTTGCCAGAAGTTCTTGAAACGGTATCCACCGGAATTGTCTCGCGCTGCGTCTCAAGCGCTGCGTCTCAAGCGCTGACGGCGACAATGACAACGGCGATGAGCGGCTGAGTAGGCGTGCGGCTCGACACAGTGCTGCGGCTTACAAGGTCAGCGTGAAGGCCGATGATGGGAGAGTAGGCTCAATAGCAGTCGGGGAGCGGCCTGCATCGCCAAGACACAGGCGAAAGGAGCAGGATGGAGTCCAAGCTGCACTCCTCGAGGTTATCGAGGCGTCTCCATCTCAATGGGGCAAGCGGCACAGTGAACGACGCAGATCGGCTATGGCGTCCAATCGTCCAGGATCTCCGCACGCGCCCCTGGCGATACGAAGCATTTCGAGGCGGTCGGTGTGACTGCTGCAGCCGGCTTTGCTGGATGTACTCGTCTATAGCGTGGTGAGTGTGGTGTGGCAGCCGAGGAACGGAGAGAGATGTCGGAGGTTCACGCTCTTAGCGTCCATGTTTCGGATGTCTGAAACGCACCACGGTGTCGTTCTCTCCGATGGTACATGATGGTGCAAAGTTCGGAGCGGTCTTCGGCATCCGGATGCCCTAGCCGTTGACAGCACGACCCTGCGTGATAGCCGTACCTGTGTGTACTACATATGTAGCGTGCGTTGGCCAGGCAGATGCACCCCATATTCACAACCCCAACTCTGCAGGCTTCCATCGACACTGACACAGCCGTGGACAGCCAAGCCAGAGCCGCGGCGGAAGGCAGCTACAAACATTGGTGAAGCCGGACGAGTATCAAACCCCCCAAGATGATCGCGTTCGAAACACCAGATGCTGCCCGGTGCCTCAAGGTCAACGCGTCCAGATGTTCCTTCGTTCCGTCCCCGTTCCTTGGGCAAGACAAACAGAACATGTCAAAACTTTTGGCTTTGTCCGCGGGTGAAGTTTGAAATGGGTCGGGCCATCTGCTCTGCAAACGCCATGCTATTGGTTGCACATGGTGGGGTACGTACCTGCATAGAACGGTCTGGCGGACGATTTCGGCGCACGCACGACAGCGACGCCCGCCATTGTGCTGTCAAGCTGTCAAGCTGTCAACCCCATCTTCTGTGTCCAGACGCTATCGTGACCCAAAGGAGAGGTCGACCCTGAGGCCGTCATGGGCGGCTTCGTGAACGGGAGATATGGCGGGGTGACGGCCCAACATCCGGTATGCACTGAGAGTACCGGTACGGAGAAGGCGCGTCGGCCTGGGCCAGTCCATTGTACTAGAGCCAGTATCTACATGTACAGAGGTATCCGACGGTTCATACCGAGTCAAGGATGCATCTACCCTTTGTAGACGCATTCACGCGCAGGAGACGTTGTGGCTACGGCGGCAGTACCAACGCGCATGTGGGTGGATTCACAAAGAGCGGTGTCCAGAGCCGTTGTTCGGCAACCAACGGAAGGTGCAACTATTGCTAGTCGACCGATAAGGTAAACAGTTGCAGCTGCCTGCCTGCATCGAGGATCGGAATTCCCATATAAATTGCTACTTCTTCCTCTGTCCACCGTCAGAACTTCTTCCTCTGCCCATTGTCAGAACTTCTCCACCACAATCGATCAGCTTGCTTCAACCCTCTCTCACCTCCAACCCATCCAACCGCCACATCGGGCCCATCCCCGCATGTTTTCAAACCTTCTCTGCTCGTACGTATATTCTCCATTGTCGCAACCTCTGGCTGCCACGGCTGTCTCCATGCGAGTTTGACTGACATGCTGCAGTTCCCACAACGCCTTCGCAGGCCAACGCACCTCTCCTTCCGGAGGAGCGTCGGATTTAGTCTCTCAGAACTAAGTTCGTGAGGTTTTCAAAACAATACCCAACAGACCGACGAAAATGGCTCCTCACGCCGAGGACAGCGTTGGCTTTGCGATGGCGGGTGGCGAAGTAGCGGCTCCGGCCAAGCATCCCTTTCTCGTCGACTCTCCCAATGTCGAGTACACGGACGACATCATCAAGACCAAATATACCTACCGCACCACGGCGGTTGCCAAGAACGCCGACGGCAACTATGTGGCTACTCCCAAGGAGACTCTTTACGACTTCAAGGTCGACCGCAAGATTCCCAAGTTGGGTGTCATGCTTGTCGGCCTAGGCGGTAACAACGGTACGACGGTTACTGCCGGCCTCATAGCCAACCGTCGTGGCCTCACCTGGGACACAAAGGAGGGTAAGCGTGCTGCAAATTACTACGGCTCCGTCATTATGGGATCTACCACCAAGCTCGGAATTGACAGCAAGACGGGTCAAGATGTCAACATCCCGTTCCGTGACCTTCTGCCCATGGTCCATCCTAACGACCTTACCGTGGGTGGTTGGGATATCAGCGGCCTGAACCTTGCTGAAGCCATGGACCGTGCTAAAGTTCTTGAGCCGTCTCTGAAGAACCTCGTCCGCAAGGAGATGGCAGCAATCAAACCTCTGCCCAGCATCTACTATCCAGACTTCATTGCTGCCAACCAAGAGGAGCGCGCTGACAACCTCATCCCTGGTTCCAAGGCTTCCACGGCTCATGTCGAGCAGATCCGCAAGGACATTCGGGACTTCAAGGCCGCCAACAACCTCGACAAGGTCATCGTGCAATGGACCGCGAACACGGAGCGTTTTGCCGACATCATCGAGGGCGTCAATGACACTGCCGACAACCTCATCAAGTCTATTGATAATGGCCACGAGGAAGTATCTCCTTCTACCGTGTTTGCTGTGGCCTGCATCTTGGAGAGCGTTCCTTTCATCAATGGCTCCCCACAGAACACCTTCGTTCCTGGTGCCATCCAGCTGGCCGAGAAGCACAGTTCTTTCATTGGTGGTGACGACTTCAAGTCTGGTCAGACGAAGATGAAGTCTGCCCTCGTGGACTTCCTGATCAGCGCTGGTATCAAGCTCACCTCCATTGCTAGCTACAACCATCTCGGCAACAACGATGGAATGAACCTCAGCTCTCAGAGACAGTTTCGCTCCAAGGAGATATCCAAGTCCAATGTGGTCGATGACATGGTCGCTGCCAACACTGTCCTGTACAAGGAGGGCGAACACCCGGATCACACCGTGGTCATCAAGTACATGCCCGCTGTCGGTGACGACAAGCGTGCCCTCGATGAGTACTACGCCGAAATCTTCTTAGGCGGCCACCAGACTATCAGCCTCTTCAATGTCTGCGAGGACTCTCTCCTGGCTTCTCCGTTGATCATTGACTTGGTACTCGTCGCTGAGATGATGACTCGTATTCAATGGAAGGCACATGGTGCTGAGACTGCTGAAGAGTATGGCAACTTCCACAGTGTGCTCAGCGTCCTCAGCTACATGCTCAAGGTATAGGTCCCGAACAGCTACAATGGTGCAGTACTGATAAAAGCTAGGCTCCTCTTACTCCCCCGGGCACTCCAGTCATCAACGCACTTGCCAAACAGCGCGCTGCCTTGACCAACATCTTCCGTGCCTGCGTTGGCCTCGAGCCAGAGAACGACATGACCCTTGAGCATAAGCTCTTCTAAGTATTGGCATGTTGCCTCTACTTTCGCACTTCGCTATCAAAGCGTGGTCCTAACGATTTCGGTATAGTATGCATACGCCAACGGATAGAAGGCCATTCAACATCGACTTCATCTACACTCTCATTCAGGCTGCATGAATAAACACTGATTTTCTTCACGTGCTCCTCGAAAAATTGTGCTTGCTCCACTCTCTCTCACCTTTCCAGCCTTTGTGTAGCTCTTCGTTTGTTGTGACACCCGCAGTAAAAGTTAACATCAAGAGGACAATCCTGTCAGCATGTACCTCCCCGTCTAACTCGTCACCATAGTTCTTCAGTCAGCGCGACTCATCTATCACAAGTAGGAGTGGTGGGGCGGTGCCTTCCATCCTAAAACGACCACGCGCTTGCCGTGGGTGCGCCTTCCAATTTTGTCCTCGACCGTTGTTTCCGCATGTCTTTTGAACCTCTTTTCTCTTCTCATATTTCAATCGTGTATTTCTGACAAGTGTCACTTGCATTCCGACAAGGCACCATTCCTTATCGGTCACTATGTCGCCAAGATCGATTCACACATTCTGCTCGTCTTCCTTGCCGTCGAAATCTACACCTGGCGATGGCTTCACGCCCGATGAGCTGGTGCTTTCCACGGCTTCCTCCGACTGGGTAGGTAGCTGTGCCCCTCACCAACGTCCGCTAACATTACATCTTTACCAACAGACGCCGACACTTGAATACGACGAAGTCTCCATCGACTCACTCCAAGCTGGCCCGGGGAATATTACCCTCATGGGTCGAATTGTAAACTTTTACGATATGCCTAAGCCGAGCAAGAATCCAAAATCTGCCCAAGGTTGCGTCAAAATCACGCTGGCTGACGATACCGGAGCGATGACTGTGAGGTTATGGTATGCGAATGTGCCCTGGGGAATGAGGCTAAAGCTGGGTATGCTGGTCACGGTCTGGACGGTCCATGTGAGTCAAGGAAGTTCCGAGCAGATGAGCCTGGCACCGAGGACGGCACCACTCTTCACGACCATGTTCCCCGAGAGCGAGAGGAATTGCCATTTCATGGTACATGAGAGGAGCGATGAGGGGAAGATGTTTAAGAAACCGTTTGGGGCCAAGGACTCGACTTCTTTGCCTGGTTTGATGAATTTGAAGAATTTTACGGATGGTGGGCATGATGTTGATGGCTGCAAACTGTTGGTCTGTGTGAAGAATATCGGCGCGAAGAAGAAATGTGAGTACCTCTTGCTCAGACTTTCTGTTTTCAGGACCCAGGTACCGGAAGCCAGTGAAGTTAATGATTGGCTACAGTCACCATGAAAGATGGCACCTCTTCTGACCTCATATCGGTCGGTATATCTGACGACACTGCGAATGCCTACCTGACCCTCTACGGCTCCGTCACAAACTCGGCGTCCTCCTGGACGCCTTCCAAAACAGTTCTCTTGATCGTTTCACCGCGCTGGCGCATCGACCGCACCGCCAAACTCTCCCTCAGCGCAAATTCACAGGTACACATCGACCCCGATATGTCAGACGCCCGGTACGTACGAGCGCTCGCGGAACGCCAGACGAAGAAAGAGCACGTCAATCCCACATATCCGACCGAAACATTTGACGTCGAAGCCGCAAAAACAGCCGCTGTCAAAGTGTTGTACAAACTGAGCGAGATTGACGAGTTTGCGAAGGTGAATCCCAAAGAGAAGGTCATGAGGTACATCAGCATCCTCGTCACGGAGATGCATATCGTCATCAATTACAAGCGGAATATGTTGATGAGTACCGAGTGCTGCGGAGTCCCCATCTTTGCCAACGCTGTCAGGGAAAAGTGTAGACAGTGTGGCACGGTGAACGAGCTTCGTATCAACCCGCGTATCGTAAGTTTCGGATGACCAAAGCCCTGTTCTACCCAGTGCATACCAGCTGACGGACATCGGATAGCTGGGCAACATAATCGACGAGACGGGCCAGATCAGCTCTGGTAAGCTGATCTTCTCAGACGCCGCATGGGAGCAACTTCTCGGCCGAACGGCGCAACAACTGGTCACAGCTCCCCCTGACGTGATCACGTACCTCGAACATCGGCTACGCTTTCTGAGGCTGACGTTGGGATTCGGCTTCCATCTCGGAGACGACGAGGTCGGTCGCCTGGTCATCTGGGGCGTGAAGATGTAGGCAGGCACCTTGTATCTTTTCCCCTCCAGACGTCAAGGGTGGGACTCGAGACTGCATCCCTAAAGGAACGATGTAGTGTGGTTCACGCGCCCACACGGATGATGGGGTGGATTTTGATGTATTGCAGATAACGTACGTACATCGGGAAAGAACATGTGTAGCTAGTAGCTGTAGCCATCTGTCTCGAATATATGGAAAATGGTATATACACCCCACCAACCATGCCAGGCGCCGAAAATGCTCAGACAAAGATAGCAGACCAGTCCACTATCCCATCCCTCCACACAAGAGAGGGAGAAAACTCCACGTAGATCATTCTCGTACAGTTCGTCTGGTACAACACGCATCGTCATGTCGTAAGAAAAACACCTCGTGGCAAAATCCTTCACTTTAGGGTCGGATACCGGATAAGGCTACGACTCGTTCAGCACACCCGCCAACCCCCTCAGCACATCCCCAACCCCAATCCCCTCACTCCCCACCTTCTCCTTCCCTTCCTTATCCCTCTCCTCCAGCCTCTTCGACGCCGTCCCCAGCACCCTGTCCGCGACACGCTCAGCCGTATTCCTGTACTGCTCGATTTTATGCAGACCGTCTGCGAAGAGGTCAATGTTGGGTTCCAGCGACCGAGATAATATGTCGAGATGTGTTTGTAACGCGGCGGGAGTGGTGAATGTGAAGGAAAAATCCGAACAAGGAACGGTTGATGTTGATGAAGGGTCGGTAGGCTGGGAAGGTTGGAGGGAAGAGAGTATTGCGGCTTGCGAGGGGTCGAGGAGTGAGGCATTGATCTCGGCGAGGGAGGGGAATTGCGTGTCGGTGGGTGGGATCGAGGGTGGAGGGATCGGGGCGGTTGATGACGAGGCGAGCTTTTCCCATTCCGATTTTTCTTCTTCGAGTCTGGACGAGGGTTAGGATACGTCATAGCTTTCCGGTCTGGAGATAGCTGAGGGGCATACCGCTTGATCTCCCCTTCTAGTTCTTGCAAAGTCTGCTGGTTTTTCACGTTCTGCGGATTTGGCTTTTTGATGACCGTTGGAGCTTCCATTTCTTCCTGTTCAGATGGTTAGCCCAAATCCACCGCACCATCTGTCCGTTTTTTTCGCTTACCCTGCTGAACCAGTTGGACAATTCCGGCTTATTCGCGAATTCGTCGATCAATTCTTGCTGGATTGCGCGGGCTACTGTCCGTTAGCTCGCTTTTCCAGCTGGGTTGATATCGAAGCTTACCAGCCATTATCGCATTCGAATTTTTGACGTCACCAGATGGCTTTTCAGGCAGTGCTCGTGATCCGCACCATGTCATGAGTTGCTTCATCCGCCGCGGCTCCGGTAGACTTTGCTCAATGTACTTGTAGAAATCACCAACTTCGACCTCGGAATGCGGTAGAGCTGAACTCGCATTAGTCTGATCCCCAAGTGAAGCCTCGCATCCTTCATATATGCGCTCACCATTTGACATGCCGCTGTCAATCAACGAGCTGGCCCTTCTACCCCGCAAGCCTGTGCTGCTCCTCCGATGGCCATCCTTGTTCCCTTTTCGCATCTCCTTGTTCCGCGTAATGACCGGTGTATCCGCAAAGGGCAGCATGATCTTGGTCGCGGCTCCGTCGCGCTTCTTAGCTACGTTGAGTCCGTTGTGAGTCGGCGTCTTGGCACCCGCAAATGCGCTCTTCCCTTCAGGCTGTGAATCCGGCGCCGGGGTGGCCTGTTTCGTCTTCTCTTTCTCTGCCGGAGCGCCTTTCTTCGTGCGCCTCGGCAGCGGCTTCGCAGGCTCTTCTCGGTCCGCCGAGCCATCTGCCTGCGTCAGATTGTTGTGATCGCCGGAGAGACGCGCTGAGCGCCGTCGCTTCTGCGCGGCATCCTGTTCGGGCTCCGGCACAGCAAGCGATGCCTTCTTTCGACGCGCCGGTATGGGCTTCGGCGGTTCCTCCGGTATGGGCTCTGGAGGTGGTTGCGCCTTCGTCGTCCGCCGCGACGTGCGACGCGTGAACTGGAAGCCGTCGTCGTCCTCATCGTATGCCGTCTTTGCCACCTTCTTTGTCGCGCCATTCGTCCTTTTCGCCGCCCCATTGGTCTCTATCCTCGCCCTCTTCGGCGCGGGCGCGGGCGCACCGTCATCCTCGAACGCTTGCTTTACGCTTCTTCGTCGCGTCGTCGGTCGGTTTGCGGCCATGGGTAGCGATTGAAGAGGCGATCTTGCGAAGAGTGCGGTCATGGATGCCGGTTGCTAGGTGGTGGTCGACGGGTGTGAAAGGTGGAGCACGGGCATGGACGCGACGGCAACGGCGCTGGCGAGGCGAGGCGAGGCGAGACGGGCGGATGCGTGATGCTCGGGAAGAATCCCAAGTGGGAGAGGCGAGGTAGTAATTGGTGATGGGATGACTCGAATAATCCTTGCGCGTCGTGAAGGCGGCGTTACCGTTGCACGCGGCGGGTGAGGCAGGGTTGGGCGGCGGTGGGAGCTGCGTTGGCGTTGACGTTGGCGTTTGTTTTGATTGTTGGTTATTCCCAGTTGCCCAGCTGCTGACTAAGCCGACATGCTAACGTGTTTGATCAGTAAGCTGGCCACGTCAGTAAGCTGGCCACCCCACCAAGACGCGTTACTCACCATCTCTCCCATCAACTATGCCGCCACAACCACACGCTTAGAGGCTCTCAAAAGAGGGCCGAATAGGCCTTACAATTGCCTCTTTTTAATCAAACCCTCAGCTATCAATGCGCCAGCTCGTAGAAGCCTATAACGTACCAAGATCTACTCTTCAAACGCGCCTTTAAGGTACCCAGCCAAAGCACGAAACTAGATTACTAAATTGAAAGCTATTACCTACTAAAGAGTAGGCCCTAGTAGAGTGGATACTAGAGCTTAACTAACATGGATTTCCACCCTAGATTATTGACGTATAATGAATGGCTGACGTCCTAGTTACCGCGCGCGGCGAGTAGCCTTCTCCTTCTCCCTTAGGCCAGCGCTGGGTAACACGCTTTATTAAGGCTCAGCTAGAGCTTTAAATAAAGTAGAATAGGAAGTATAATGCCTAGCGCGCGTTATCTGAGGATCCTGTTATAATTCAGGCCTAGTTTAAGCTTATATAAGACACACGGCAGAGCTATAGGATCCTAGATAAAGATATATATAACTTTAATAAGACTAGCTTCGCTATAGGTATTACTAGGACGTCAAAAGTAGT
>JAGQEM010000285.1:0-31567 GCA_019202945.1 Corynespora olivacea
GCTGAGGTCGGGCTTAGTAATCAGTAGCTCAGAGCCGAGCTGGCTGAGGCGTCTTTAGTAGCTCAGAGATAAGCTGGCTGAGGCGTCTTCTACGCGATAGTATTAAATAAATTCACTTTTCGTACGTAGTGTTAGTCGTGCTAAGAAAAAGTGTCTAGCTTAGTAGTATATCTAGCTCAGTAGTAGAATACGTTATATAATATATTTATAAAAGAAAAATTTATATTTAAAATTTATATTTTAAATACTAGTTTTAGTATTTTTTAATAACTTAAAAATTAGTTATAAAAAGAATTTTATATATATTTAATTAACTATATACCTTTAAACTTTATAGATAATTATTCTAAACTCTATTATACTAGTTACGCTAGATAGGCTTTAAATAATAAAATAAAAAAGTATATAAATAAGTATTTTTTTAAAAAGGGTATTAAGAAAAAGTATAATTTATATAACTAATAAATACCTATATAAGGTATATCTAATCTTTACCCGGCGCCTAAATTACCCGTTTATTAGTCGTAATGATATTTACCCGGCGCCTAAATTACCCGTTCGTTAGTCGCAACCCCGCGCGGGGTTAATCTGGGGGGGTGGGTAAATTCCCGCCTTCCTACCTTGCTAGAGGATAAGAGGTATTTAAATCTGTTTTCTTGTCTATTGTTCTGCTAGACCTTAGCAAGCGGGAAGAGTAATCCCCTACACCCTTTCAGCAACCATGTCCAAAATCGCTCTTATCACCGGCAGCACCCGCACCCCCCGTGTGGGAACCGACATTGCAGAATGGGTTCTTGAGGTGATCAAGTCACGCC
Source organism: Corynespora olivacea (assembly GCA_019202945.1). Lineage (NCBI taxonomy): Eukaryota > Fungi > Ascomycota > Dothideomycetes > Pleosporales > Corynesporascaceae > Corynespora > Corynespora olivacea. Next base: position 816 of record JAGQEM010000285.1, read on the forward strand.
CGGAAGACAAGCTACAGGTCGAACCTCTGTCCATCGCCGACTTCAACCTGCCAATCTATGACGAGCCCGTCATGCCCGCCATGGTCCCGGCCATGAAGCAGTTCACTAAGGAGCACTCCAAGAAATGGAGCGAGGCCATCGCGTCCTTCCAGGGATACGTCTTCGTCATCCCCGAGTACAACGGCAGCATGTCGGGGGCCACCAAGAACGCCATCGACTACCTGTACAACGAGTGGCCCGGGAAGCCCGTGGCCATCATCAGCTACGGCACGCAGGGCGGGGAGCGCGCCAACAAGCACCTCAGCGAGAGCCTGGAGCTGGTCATGAAGATGAAGGTCGCCCCGACCAAGGTCCAGCTCGCCTTCGCCCCGGGCACCGACCTGTTCGCCGCCATCAACGATGGCGTCTTGGGCGACGACACCCGGAAGGCGTGGACTGAGGCCGGAGCGAAGGATCAGATCCTCAAGGCTTTTGGGGAAGTCAAGGACATTCTAGAGCAGTAGGAATCGGGAGGAGCAGTTGCAAACCAACACAACACCTACCGTAGAAAGTGAACCCAAGCAAGATTGTAGTCCATTGAATTACACCATTGAACATAATGGAGTCACTTGATCCCTATCCCTCACTCTCACGAGTATCTCTAGTTCAATATCATTGCCGCACTTTTGAGACCTTTTGCGCACTGCCCCGTCGCTGTCTCCATCGTATGCCTTCATGATGCCGAGACGATGGGTCCTGAACAGACAGGCCAATACAGCCAGCTGCTCAACTTCGGCGAGCTTCTTCCATTGACACACTTGCGGCCATTCGCCTCAAGGGAATAGGATAGTCTTGATGGGCTCTAGGAAGGAAGACGAAGAAGTCCTCCTAAGGAAAGACCAGTGATCAAGTCGGACTGACAGGAGCTGACAGGCGCAGTCGGCAGCAGTGAAACATCATAATTACCCCGCTTGCTTCCTCGTGGTGCGTTTTGATGCTCAAGGGGGTTGCAGAGCATCTAAACCCCGCGAGCGGCCCCGGAGAAAGAATGTCGTGAATTCCTTCCATCCTTGTTCAAGTACCTGATATTCTACCGTGCTTTCATACTGTTTATGCGCCAGCATTGATGACACTGCCTCCGACCTCTCATCATCGACCTCTTTGATGAGGCCCAGTCTTTCGAGCCAACACTGCTTCTCTCCATGCCCATCCCAAGACCAATGCAGTGCCAGGTCCAAATGTCACAAGCATGCCGCCGAGTGCCCCAAAAACCTTGAACCAACCTGCCTTGAGTCGTCCAGTACTTTTCAGGTCCCATAAATGGAGAAGGACCCAGAAAAGCGCGCTCCCTAGCATAAGTACATGATGACGTTGAACGAGTTTCTCCGGCCCGATCTCTTCCAGAAGCAAGGGTCCTTGCCGTAGCCGAGCTACGATGAACAGAATGTTGCTTAGGCCCCACGGTGACAGGGCCGAGGAGTAGACATGTGCTATGCCACTAAAGATGCCACTAATGACATACGATACAGGCAGGTACTTCATATCAGCACGAGGATTTTGAACCCGGTCGGTGAAGGTAGTGTTGGTGAGAAACGAGGCGAACAGATGGTGGAAGACAGCTGTGCAGGTAGGTAGTAAATACCAGTGGGCATACACAACATGGTTCTGCTGGGATGCCACGCCATAGGCTACGAGGAGAAAGTAGCCCATTATGGTCGCCGCAACAGCGGATCTGGCGTAATGTGTGGGCACGAGGCGGTTGTCAGGGGCGGCGTACCGACTCGGCGGGGATGAAATGTACTGGAGGAAGAAGTACACCGGAAAGGCGTACCCTGTGCTTCCCCAGTACCCCGCGAGTCCAAACAGAGGCCAAAGAGCGGCAATCCCCATGCTGTTGCCTCGCCGGGCACTCTCTACCATGGCGATGACTTGGAGCGGGAAGAAGTCGCCCAGATACGACAGCATAGCTAGTTGCACTGCCTCGGCGTCTTGATTGGCCGGCAGGGCAAATCCTGTAGGCTCCAAAGCATGAAGCGCCGCAAAACAGAGAGCCGGAAGTGGGATGGCACGCAGGACTCGCCATGCAACATGAGGCCCTCGTCGGTCAAACTGTACGGCCTGGAAGATGGTGTCCTGTCTCAGCGACAGCCCCGGCGGTGGGAGGAAATCCAATGTGTGTGCTTCCGCGACTGACTGGCAATGAACATCGACGAGCATGTCGCCTGCCCATGGCACAACATACAACGCCATTAGTTTGTGCCAGAACTTGTCAAATGCTTCAAGACGAGTGGCAAAGCCGGCCGTTGTGCACACCTCCCTGGTGCGAACTTGCCGGCTCTGCTCGTAGTCGCTCAGCGCGTCACAGACCTGCCTGATCGATGGTCGTCGTGTTGTCCTCATCATTGAGTACAGCTTGTTGGTCAGAGCGGCGGCGCTCTCGATGGCCCAATTACCACCCTGGCCACTATTTGCCTCTTGTGTCAATGATTGTTTTCGGTAGTTGAACAGGGAAGATGTAGGGCGTCTCACATGTTCGGTGTCATCTTGTGTATGGAATCGCCCAGGCAGACAATCCGCCCATACGTCCAATGGTTGTATTGGGCCTCCTCCGAAGCCGCCAAAGTGGCTGCTGTCTTTCGATGCCAGAGAGCTTCAAAAGTCACGCCCTGGGAGACATGGCGTTTCATAAATGGCTTCACGAACTCGGCCTGATCGGATTCTGTGTATGTTGGCAAATCCGGCAGTCTATGTGTTCTACTTAGCTTCTCAAATACAAACCAGAAGCAGCACTCGTCTTTCCCGACAATCACCAGAAAGGACCAGTCTTTGTTGAAGGTACGGTAAAGGCTCGTCTCCCGTAAGCCTGGCACAGGGGAAGACATGCCATAAAGACACCTGTAATCGGCGAACATGGCTATAGACTTGTTATCGGCTGATCTCTTCCTCTGCTTGCGTATATGATATCGGTAGCTCACCTTGTACATCTTCCTTTAGGTGCTTGAGGGCACCGTCGCTTTTGGCATGGCGCCACATCTCACGGCGGATTCGACTGTGCACACCGTCGGCTCCCGCCACTATGTCTCCAGTGAATTTGGAACCATCTTCACACTGCACTTCAACACCATCCGTCAGGGTGCGAACAGAGACGACCTTTTTGCCAGTGAGAATCTTGCTCTGGTCCGGGGCGTGGTGATGGAGCATCTGGAGGACCTGCCGCCGCTCGAGAAATGCTACCGGATAGCCCGTACTGTGATGTATCTCAGCTCAGCATGCTTACATGGTGTTTGCGCAGCTCCTATGACGTACCGTGCCTCGATCAACCGCAGGGAATCATCACGCCGTACTAGATCTCCCTGCCCAGTGAGCATGTCGTACCACTTTAGCGGCTCCGTACACTCCAGGATGCTTTTGAAGACGCCCAGCTGATCGAGGATCCGGGAGCCGTTTGAGAAAAGTCCGATGGAAGCGCCAACCTGTGGATCGATGCGGTCCCGACCTTCAAGAACGATGTAGTCGATCCCGGCCTGGTGCAAGCTGTGGGCAAGAACCAGGCCTGAAATGGACCCTCCAACTATGACTACCTTGAAGTCATGACGTTTCTCCAAGTCTGCCATGATCTGTTGCTCGCTCGGCGTATTCGATTGGCAGGTAGGTAATTGAGTAACACCGTGACCCACTTCTGTATGAGGATAACATTCATAGTAAGAATCACGGCTATATATTATAGGACCGTTCAAAAGTAGACACTTTGGAAAAAAAAAGTAAATAAGAAAATCCCAATGGCACGCGGAAAAACCTAGGCATCATAGTTGTCAATGGTCTATTCCACTTTTGCTTCGGGGGGAGTGTCTGGGGCAGTTCTAAGCGAGAGTTACGTCCACTTGTTAACTCGACACGACACTTGTTGCATATTGGCAACCCATTCATAGCATGGATGTTGAACTTTACGCAAAGAAGAGACGGATGATTTCATCGATATATCCGATCACTGTTCGGCCATAGATCGACTTGAGTTGTTATTATTCCGTACTTACGAGAGTACCAGTCTGATTATCTCCGTGTCCTGCATTGACAGTCATGTCTACTACAAAGCCGATTTGCCTAGTCCCGCTCCACGTAGTTATTGTCGGGTATGGAAGAGCCCTTCCACTTATTTTCTGATTCTCTACGATAACGGGCTGACCAACAAAATTCAATACAGAGCAGGTAAGCGGACTGGACTTCAGGTCAGTGAAGTAACGAGGTCAACATCTGACCATTTGGATCGAAGGAATCGGAGGGCTCTCGGCGGCCGTCGCACTTGCGAACCGCGGGCATTCCGTGCTGGTTCTTGAGTCCACCTCCGAGGTAGGGACGGTTGTTCTTTTACTGAAGTACTTACTCTGGCTGTTTCGTGCGCTAACAGAAGCCCAGCTATCTCACGTTGGTGCGGGAGTGGCATTGCCACCAACCACGCGGCACTGGTATGAATGTAGGTAGACTGGTCCATGTTGCTAAACTAAAGCCCTGCCTCAAGGACTGATGAAGCTGTGAATAGCTGAAGGAGTGCTCCAGGCGGACGACACTACATGTATCCCCCTAGAGGGCATCGAGATCACCAAGTGGGACACTGGGGAATTGATCACTCGAACCGCGGCGAACCCGGTGGGGAAGCAGAACGCCGTACACCATGGGGACATGCAACTGGCACTTGTCGCGCGTGCTCAAGAGCTCAAAAATGTTGAGCTTCGACTAGGAGCGAGGGTGGTGGATGTTGACATGGAAGCTACCGTCGCTCTTCTCTCTGATGGACAACGCGTGGCGGGTGACTTGATCATCGCAGCGGACGGCGTGAAATCCACCTTGAAGGCCAAGGTTTGTCCACCTGAAGCCGTTGTACCGCGGCCCACAGGCGAGGCCGCGTATCGACTCACCCTCTCACTGGACTTGCTGGAATCCGACCCAAGGTTGCTGGAGCTGGTGCAACGGCCCTGGGCCGTCCGATGGGATGGACCTTCCCGCCACGTGGTCGCCTATCCAGTGCGGAACCACCGGCTGCTCAATGTCGTTCTCATCCATCCAGACAGCGGAGACGCAGAGGAATCCTGGACGTCGGTGACGGACAAGCAAAACGTGCTAGCGGACTACCAAGGATGGGATTCAACGCTTCTCCAACTGATTGCACTTGCCCCGCCCGAAGTGCCCAACTTTCGGATGTTCCTGTACCCCCCGTCGCCCGTTTGGGTCAAAGGCTCGACCCTTCTCCTTGGGGATGCGTGCCACGCAATGCTGTCAGTCTCGTCCCGTACCTCCATCTGTACCTGTTCTTGACCGTACTAACTTGTACCCGATTAGTCCGTATCTTGGCCAGGGAGTTGCCCAGGCGGTCGAGGACGCGACTGCCATTGCCACGGTGCTCTCGTTGATCGAGAACCGACAGCAGCTGCCTTTAGCACTGCGGGCATACGAGTCGTCTCGCAAGGAGAGGGTGAATCAGATCCAAGCGGCTACGTACCGTGCGAGGGAGCAACTACACCTCCGGGATGGTGACGCACAGGCGGTCAGAGACTCGCAAAGGAAGGCTACTTCGGATACGGGTCAAAATAGCGATGTGGTCAAGATGCAGCACTCTTTCTGGACGTGGGATGCTGCTGGGGTGGCCGAAAAGACACTGGGCGGTTTGATTGTTGGCTAGTGCTAGACTAGAAGAAGCATTCATCATGAATGGATGATTCGAAACAAGCAATATACTTGCATGCTTCCCACGTGGCCTGAAGTGATATCTTTCCTCACAGTTCCTCGTTTCCAAACCTTGTTACATATTCAGCCAAAGCTCGGATTGGCCAGTACAGCTTATAATTGGAATAAGATATAACCCTGTCGGTCCATGTCAGTTCTCCGACCTCGACAAAGAGAGCAGGGGTAAAAGAAGTAGATACTCACCCATCTCCGACACCACCCTCGAGTGCCTCTTGGCACCATTGCCCTTTGGACTGCTGGCGAGACATGATCAATCTCAGACCCCTTTTCACAGGCTCCCTCCCAGGGTATCCGGCGTGCATCAGCGCCATGCAGACCCAGGCCGTCTGCACCACCTGGGACTCTTCATGCTGAACGTACTCTTCCCGCCGCAAGCTCAGGTAAGACTCTCCCCAGCCCCCGTCGTCCTTTTGCCTGTCCAGGAGGAAGTCGCATCCGCGACGCGACGCCTCACCGGTCGCGTACGTCTCTCCCGCGAGGGCTAGGGCTTCCAGCGCAAACATTCCCGCATAGGTGAAACAGACCCCCCAGGCACCATGCCAGCCGCCGTCGGGCTTTTGCGATTGTTTGATGAAGGACAGCCCCTGCGCGGTCGTCGTCTCGATCTCGGCGGCGCGGTAGTCGGGATGCAGCTTGCTAAACGACAAAAGGGCGGATACGGCGGCCGTGGTGCACTCGACATGGTCGTACGTGACCATGGTCTTGCCCACAAACTCGCCCATCTCCAGCCACGCGAGCTTGGGCGAACCTAGTCGCTTCTCGTAGACTCCGAAGCCGCCCGTGTCGTTCTGCAGGTTCAGCAGACAGTCGACGGCGTCCCGCAGCCTTTGGTCGGGTATCCGCCGGGCCAGATCCAAGTGGGTCATCTCTTGAAGCTGCATGACCGAGCGGAGGCCCTCGGCGGTGCACTCGCTGATCATGTAGCCCTGGTATCTGGTGCTGAACGGCCACCCGCCCTTGCGAGGCCACCGGTGGCACTTGTCCTGGTCCTGCACGTCTTCCAGCAGCTGGTGGTTCGCCAGGAAGGCATGGGCCCTGACGAGCGTGGACTGCAACCGAGGGAACCGAGGGTTCGCACCTGCCGCACCCGCCCCCGCCGCACCTGCCGCACCCGCCCCCGCCGCACCTGCCGCACCCGCCCCCGCCGCCCCTGCCGCGCCGAGCGCCTGCACGCCGAGCGACGTGTCCCAGACCTGGATCCCGTCCGAGAGGTTGCACGCCATGCCGTCCTTGGTCATCCAAAAGTACTGCGTCATGGTTCGCCGGTGGGCGCGGACCGAGCTCCCGTCAGGCCCCTCGTGCACGTAGCAGGCGATGAGGTTCGCGGCCTTGCTGATGGGCGAGAGCCCGATGTACTCGGTGTTCCTGTCTTCGGCCACAATGAGCTCCCAGACCTTGCGCTCGGCACTCTCGACGGTGGCGGGCTTGCGCAGGTACGGCACGTAGGCGGCGACGGTCAGCCAGTTCACGAGCTTCACGAGCCACCACTTGGGATAGTTGTCGTCCACGGCGGCGAGGGAGCCGCGGTGTCGGGCGAAGTCGATGGTGTCGTAGGGCTGCGTGTAGAGCTCGGCTTTGAGCTGCTGGGTGACGGCATCCCCGCCATAGCTCCACTGCTTGGACCACACATACGACATGGAGGTGAAGTTGGTGCGCGTGTGGAGATACCATTTGCTCGGCGCCGCGGGATCCGAGTCGGACGCGAGCCTGTTGGGCGATACATGGCAACGCCGATTAGCCCAGCCATGTGGTATGTAGGGGGTGCATGTCTTCGTACCACAGCTCGGGGAGGAACGGATTGACGCATTCCCACTTCATGACCCCGAGGACGCAGAGCCAGAACTTGGCTATGCCCGGAGCGTGCGTAGCCCCCCCGAGCCCATGCAGCAGCACCCGGGCCTTGACCAGGCGCGGGTCGTCTCTGCTCGCCCCCAGCAGTCGCAGCACGACGTAGTTGAGGGCGGTGCCGATGGCCGAGCTGCTGCGAGCCTCGGCGTGCCATCCCCAGCCTCCGTCGGCGGCATGCTGGCGCGCAAAGAGGTAGCGCCGGATCTCGACGCCATACGCCGCGGGAAGGGGGGTGCCCGTCACGTACCCGGCCAAGACTACGCAGGGCAGGATGAAGAGCGGTCCGGTGCACTCGCTCGCCCACTGTCCCGAGGGCAGCTGCAGTTGGCTGAAATACGACATGGCGCCCTGGGCGGCCTGCAACGGCGTTTGCGCCTTGGGTACGTCTGCCAAGTCCTGAAGGTTGTGGCTATCAGCCATCCGCAACAAACATCAACAAACATCGGAGAGACGGAAGAGAGACAGGATTGGGCTTCTACTTGCAGTGTCCAGACCAAGGAAATGCTTCTCGAACGTCGTCTGTGGCCAATCTGCCCTCTCCTCGTCAGACTCGAGATAGCGCCAGCATTGCCGGCCTTGTTCGTCCGTCAACCGCCATCTTGAATAATCCGTCTTTTGGTCTCCGTTGGTCCATGTGTGGTGTTCCATTGGATTTCTTTTCCATTTCTTCCCGCTCCGAATGGCATACCTTGCTAGTTATACGCAAAAATGTCATGGATACACACAGTGCAGTCAACAGCCCCAGCCATTACCTGATTGGATAATACATCCAATGTTCGGGTCGACCTGCCCTACAAAAGAGACCTACAAGAGCCATCATCCTCCATCTTGGCATTCATTCCCAGATAGGTAAAGTGCCGTACCCATGTTTTTGCAAAGCAGATGCAAGCGCTGCCATGACTACCACACAAGCCAAGCCATGGATCAAACGGAAGTCTGTAGTAACCAAAACTTGTATTACGCTTTCCATGTTGTGTAGTTTAATGCAAAGGATAAAGAACGATTGAATGAAACCCCTTTCATCACCATCCATGTTCTAATACTCCATGTAACCCATGTATGTTGAACTCATCACACAACTGCCTCTCCATTCTGTCCATGGAACGTTTCTAGCAGGCGACATCGGGCTAGCTTACCCAAGCCTACGATGGAGGCGCTCTTGGTCAATTCTAGGATGGTAATGTGCGTGGCGAAGCTTTCGATCCACCAGCTCTGCAACTCAATGGCAACGAGCGAATCGACGCCCAGATCCGCTAGACCGAGCCCAAGGTCCAGGCTCGAGTTGTCGCCGAAGATCAACAATCCCTTCAGGCACTCGGCCACTTGCGCCGCCAGGAATTGCGTGACCCCCGGTTCGTCGTTCAACGAGCTCGGGTCGCGCTTCGCGTCCTCCAGAAACCGTCGCAGTACGTCGCCGTCCTCTCCCGTGCTGTCTTGTGTGGTGGCACGTTTCCCCGGACCTGGATGGCTGTCCTTCACCCTCTTCAACCCCAGACCCCGAGCATCCGAAGGGTGCTGACCCAGTCCAACGACAAACTGCGCCCGGTTAACATAGCCCGAGGACAGGTCCGTCGGGAGTAAAGGTGCCGGCGCAGAGGAGGCACGGATTCCCAACGCCAAAGACCTCAGGAAGTCGTTCTCGCACAGGAGCTGGGCTCCTGCGCGTTGGAGGCTCTCCAATATGGCCGGGCGCTGGCTGACGTAACCGACGTCCGCCATGACTCCCAGGTCGATAACCGAAGCCGGCAGACCCAGCTTCTGTCGGAACGGTACGAAGGCGTCGAGGAACGTGCTGGCTGCCGCGTAGTTGGCCTGGTTCGGATTGCCCTGGACACCGTAGATGGAACTGGCTAGGACGAAGAATTCCAACGGCTGACCCTCTAGGGCGCGATGCAAGTTCCACGTCCCCTGCACCTTGGCCTCGGTCGCGCCTCGCCAACTGTCAAACGTCATGTCAAGCAGCGCTTCGTCCTATATACGTCCATTGCTTAGTATCAAGTCCTGGCGTTCCATTCGTTTCTTCGGTATTGCATGGGTTCGACTCACCTTGAGGACCAGGGCTAAATGCAGCACTCCGGCTATGGGCTTTGCTGCATTCGCTACCAGTCTGTCCACCGCTGTCGCATCTGTCACGCTCCCAGTCGCAATATGAGTCTCGCAGCCCAATGCCTTCAGCTCGTGTACCAAAGACCGGCTCTCGGCCCCGGCCGAAGCCGAGCGCGACATGAAGATGATGCAGCCGGCCCCCCTTTCAGCGAGCCAAACGGCGGCCGATCTGCCCAGGCCGCCCAAGCCTCCAATCAAGACGTAGGATCGGTCCTTTCGAAACGGAATCTCGTCGCTGCACGATTCAGCTGGCAGACTCTGCGCGTCGTCGGGGAACTCTAGAACCACAGAACCAATCGGCCCGCCGTCGGCATGGAGTTGGTGGAATGCTTGCTTGATGTTGCTCGGCGTATATAGTTTGATTGGTCTAATCGGCTTGATCGACCCGCCTGTGTACAAGTCCATCGTGGCTTTCAGAAACCTGTCGTAATATGTGATCAGCTATGTAGACTCAAAGGAGAGCGCCAAGGCCCCGTAGTAGCAAGAAGAGCAGCCTACCTGGGAGCTAATGATGGCTTTTGGGTAATCAGAGTGGGTATGTCGATTCCATGGAATCCACGGTTTCCCCCAAACATAGTCATGTCTAGTCTGCCGTGCCCAGTGATGTCCCTGCCTGAGAGCTCAATCATATTGCCGCCTGCTGCTACACACTTCCAGCTCTCGTGCAACAAATCTCCTGATAGGAGGTTGACGACAACATCTACACCGCGTGCTTTTGTAGCTTGCATGATACCTGCAACAAAAGAGGTATCCAAGGATGAGAAGACATGACTTGTCTGAACGCCTTGCTCGGTTACGAGAAATTCCTTCTCGGCCTCGGTTCTAACCGTCACAAAGATCTACCGTGTCACGATTAGTGTACGAAGGAATGAATGAAACTTGGATTGTGAATACTCACCTCTGCCCCTTGCATTCGAGCAATCTGGATGCCGGCAAGCCCCATGGGGCTGAAAGCGGAATGAATAAGGACGGTGTCCCCAGTGGCTAGTGAACTGTTATCCAATAGACCCCTGATCATGGTAGCATACGCAGTTGGCATCGTAACCGCGTCATTGAAGGATAAGCTGTCAGGCAATTTGATGCAGCACATGGAGTCGACACGTGCGTGGGTCGCCAATGAGCCCGATGACCAGCAGAGCACACGATCGCCCACCTGGAGGTCAGTGCCGCTAGTGCTGGTACTCGTATCAGTATTGATACGGGAAACAACGCCGGCACACTCAAACCCCAGACCCTGCTTCCCATGCACAGCCCCAGACGCGAGCAGGACATCCTGCAGGAAAATATTAGTGACCAAGTATCTAGTCTGATCTTGCGGCGCCATCTCAGTGCTTTGCTTACCTGATGCGTTACCGCGGAAGAGCGGACGTTGATCTCCACTTCTCCTTCTCTCAAGTAGGAGTCCCGCAATCCTTCCTGCCATTGGAGACTAGCAAGTATGCCCCGCTTTCCGACGTGGAGCTTTCGAAAAACCCGGGCGTCGGGCATGGTCACGACTTGACCGGCTGTGCGAGTCACGTACCGTGGCACTTGTACCGTACCGTTGACCAGGGCGTACTCGCAGTCCGCCACGTCTCGCTTCGACTGCCTCTGAATCTGGTCAAAAACCTTCACTACCGTGCCAAAGGGGGCCGGGTCGGCGCCAATGTCGAGCTCCATGGTCGCGAAGTGCGAACCCAGCTCCAGGCGAAGCGTGCGGGCAAGCCCCAGCACCATGGCATGGTGTGGGTTCTCTGTCGATACCTGTGCCGGGCCTGTGAGCCATAGAATCTGCTGTCCGCGGGCGTGTGTGATGAACCGGATGATTCCGCGGAGGCCTTTCTCATCCAAGTCCTCAAAGAATGTTCGAGGCCCGTCGATGTCGAGAAGCGATACAGTGTCGACAGGGGAGATTGGGGGTTCCCGCAGTGAACATAGGGAGACGTCGTAACCTGCTAGGCGGAACTCCGACAAGAATGCGTTGGAAATAGCGGACGGCTGGTTTGAATCTCTCACTAAGAGACTGAGTGCCTTGGATGGTGTCGCAACGTCGTCATCTGCACTGGCGACAATGATGTTGTCAAGCTGATATGGGGCCTTCTGATCCATTATAGCTGTCATATTCCGAAACCCGGCTTTTTGCAGTATGGCATCCCATTGTTCACCCTGTATATACGGCTCGTTTGGACGGCCGTCTGCTTCTCCAAGCCACCAACCAGGGAGTGTACCCTATAGTGACATATTAGCAACCAGCAGGGTCATTATGATAAAAGGTGATATAGGCCTACCATGATATAGTTTACCCATTTCGCCTCTGCATAAAATGATTAGCCATCTCATTTACGATCAAAAACATGGTCAAAACTTACCGGAGCATAATTCCAACATGAAAAGTCGACCACCTGGTCGTAGGAGAGAACGACAGTTTTTCATTGTTTGGACAAGGTCTGGGGTGGCATGAAGAACCTATTTGCTGTTAGTCTTCCTCTCTCCAATGTCAGTAAGCGGGTTTTGATTACGTTTGCGGCAACGACAAGATCATAGCTGCCAATTTCCAAGCCCTGCGAGGCAAGATCTTTGCTTATATCCAAAACGGTGTACTCAATGCCAGCGTACTCCCCAAAGCGCTCCTTCGCAGCCTTGAAGAAGCCCGAGGATATGTCGGTGTAGGTATAAGTACTGAACAGAGAGCCGCCGACAGAGTCCATCAAGGCTGGCAGGATGGTGGAAGTGAAGCCTCCTGTCCCGGCTCCAATCTCCACCACTCGCAAGGTTCCTCTGTTCGTGTGGCCCAGGAGCTGGAAAAAGTCCCGGTGGTTCAGCATGTTGAAGAAGTTGTAAACCTCCATGAGTAGGTTATCCTTCAGGAGTACCGCAAGAGGCTCTACTGATCCAGTGAAGATGCTTTCCACGTCATTGAATATCCTGACAATGGCAAGGGCAATGTTTCGCGCCGGAGTCGCAAGAGCCTCTTCCGTCAGAGCTTTAATAGCACAGGCTCGCTTCTCCGATGCCATTTCCAGGATCTGATTAATACCTTTCACGACGCGACTGCCGTTTCGCTGTAGCTTGTCGACGTATTCCTCATTCCACTCCTTGAATCGTCGGAAATGGTGATGCGGGCTGTCAAGGGGATTGAGTATCCTAGCAGTTTCCAGCACACAGAGGATGTTGAGTCTCTCGACGACTTCGAGGCAGCTGCTCAGATCATGGGTTGGATGCACCATCTGATCCAAGTTGGTTAGATTGATGTCCGGCCGCCACTCAAGTAGGTGAAGCTCCTTCAACGGGTCTTCTTCGGTGCCGGTATGGATATCAAGTAGGCGGAATTGAATCCCTTTGGCCTGAAGTGCTAGGGCTTCACCCCTGGCCCCTACATGTCCATGAGCCGAGAGCATGTCGTGGCCACTGAAGAGGGTATACGCATCGCATTGAAGGTCGTCCAAGTTATCACCAGCGCCGATAGACATCTCTTCGATGTAGACAGGTAGAGCCATCCGATTCAAAAGTCTTCCATGACCCTTGACTGAACCGAGAATGCAGCACTGTAAGAGCTGGTCTATCGTCGTGGGATGAAGCAACCCGTAATATTGCTCGGTTGATTGTAGCGTGGCCGATGTACAGCCGCGAGAGAGATCGTAGAAGACATCTTGCAGCCCCTGAAATAAAGGCCCGTACTCTAGACCAACCGACTTGGCGGCCTGGTACCATTTGGCGGTGGCCACTTCTCTCTTGCCTTCTGGTGCAGAGGAGTTCAATCCAGTTGCGGACAAATCCAAGGCATCTGCGGTACAGATCTCTCCGCTACAGTGCCGGCTCCATCTATTTCCATCGTACGACATCACACTGAAATCAAACCAGGCTGAATCCTGATTGTCCGTTAGCCTTAGGGGCTGAAGCCGGGTCATGATCTCGGTGGTCTTTCCGTTATATAGAGGCATGGCTGATCCGATGGATAATGCACGGATGGCGAATGAAGCCGGATGCGAAGAAAGCTGTCTCACAGCCTCGGTCGCCATGGTGATGTATCCGGCAGCAGGAAAGACGACGTCACCAGCGACCACATGGTCGGAAAGCCAGGGCACCTCTTTCAGACTCAGCATCTTCCTCCAGCTGGGCTCGATGTCGTTGCCGCCAATGACGCGTGCACCAAGCAGCTCATGCTCGGGGTGAGCGCGTGTGCGGATTTCCCGGGAGATCCGGCTCTCATGCCAGTAGGATGTGTCATGGGTCCAGGGGTATGGAGGCAGGCTAGACATGGTGGTAGCCCCAGGATTCATGGCCGCGAAGTCCACCATGACTCCCTGACAAAACAAGCGGCCAGCGGCACTCAACACCGATCTAGTGCTATCGCTTGCTCTGCTTAGACAGCTGTCATATGTCATGGTTTTGCCTCTGTCTTTGCATATTTGGCGGAAGGGTCCGGATAAGGCTGAGTGAGGGCCGAGCTCGAGCGCCATTCCAAAATCTTGCGTGCTCTCGAGGGCGGATTCCACCGCGGACAGGAACAGAACCGGGTTCTCCATATTGGACTTCCAGTAGTTTGGACCCAGCAGACTTGCATCTCGAGTTTCCTCCCCTGTGACAGAGGAGAAGAACGGGATTGGAAGAGAGTCATCATGCGAGGTAGTGATGGCCGAAATCAACTCCCTATAGACTGGGCCCACCGATATCATATGATCTGGGATGTGTTAAAGCCACTTTCCTCTCACGACCACGCCGCTGGAGGCACTTACCTGAGTGGTATGCCCTATCGACTTTGAGCTTCCGAGCTAGCACTTCTGCTCGGTGGTGACGCACTCTATCCAGTGTTTCCTCTACTGCACTGAGATCTCCCGAAATGGTTACGCTCGATCGGCTGTTCTCGCAAGCGATGGTCGCCCCGAAGGTCAACAGACTGGATACCTCATCTCTACCCAGTCCCACAGCCGCCATGGCGCCAGGTTTCGTCTGCTGGGAACTAGTAGCACCCCGATAGAAGGCTACCAAAATAGCATCTTCCATTGTGAGCGCGCCAGCAGTATAGGCCGCTGCAATCTCTCCACTGGAATGACCAACAACCCCATCCGCATGGATATTCCAGCTGCGCAATAGGTTGACCAAGGCGATTTGTATGGCTGTGCAGAGGGGTTGTGCGTATTCTGCTGCGTTGATATTCTCTGCATTGGAAATCTTATCTAGATTGAGGTGACGTGTCAGTTAGGATGTCAGGCCGTTCCTCCATAGGGTTCAACTCTTACCTTCCATCCTCCACGGAGGCGGAAACGGACACTCTGAGAGACATTCATCCATCTGCTGGATATCCTTCCTAAACGATGGAATGTCACGAATCAGTTCGCGACCCATGCCACTCCATTGTGCCCCCTGGCCGGTGAAGATGAAAAGGAGACGGTTGTTCTCAAGTCTTCGAACCGTTGCTGCAGGCTGGAATGACAGCCCATCAGTGACGCAAAAAGACCTGAACTTATGGTGATGCCGTCTTGCTCCAAGAGTGTAAGCTAGATCCGTTGGTTGAAAGGATTCAGACCCGATGAAGGCTTCATATTTGTCCAGCATGGTTTTGAGAGATGTCTCTGTATGAGCTGAAAACACCAGCAGCCGCTGCGACGAGACAGGCCCGGTATTGCCATTAATCTGCGCAACCCCTTTGGGCCCGCGCGCGGAAGAGTCTGCTTCGATAATCACGTGGGCATTCGCACCACCGAGGCCAAATGAATCAATACTGATCCTGCGATTTCGCCCTTCTGGCCAGGGTGTTGCCACTATCGGTACTACCAGATTGGCTTCGGTGAAGGGAACTGCAGGTCTGTTTCAGTCATTGAATCTATCAAGGAGTTACTGGGTTACTGGAGGTGCATACTCTTAGGATTAGGGGTCTGGAACTTGATGTTTGGCGGGATGGTATGTCGTTCCAGGGAGAGAACTGACTTGATCAAGCTACTCAGGCCGGCAGCCCCCTCTCCGTGACCGATGTTTGGTTTTACCTAGAAAGGCTCACTCAATATGGGATATGGGGATGACCATAGTCTTTTCTCTTGCTGGATTGTTATTACTCACACTACTGATATATGTCTGCTGGTCGCCAAAGATCTGGACGACAGCCGCCACCTCGAGCGGATCTCCCGTCGCTGTACCTGTGCCATGGCATTCGACCATGGGAGTTGCCTCTGGATTGCAGATGCCCGCCTTTTCATATGCTCGTCGGATCAAGCTGGCCTGGGCCTCGGTGCTGGGATTGGTCAGACCCACGGTCTTCCCGTCGGCGTTGACCGCTGTGCTGCGAATGATGGCGCGGACGGGATTGCCATCGCGCACGGCATCGTCTAGCCTCTTAATATAAACCGCATTGACCGCATCTGCTCTGGCGTAGCCGTTTGCGAACGCGTCGAAAGCGCGGGATGATCCGTCGGGAGATAATGCGCCGAGGTTGTCCAGGGCGAGGAAGTACTCGGGCGAGAGTAGCAGGTTGGAAGCTCCTACCAGTGCTCCGGAACAGTCGCCACGTGTCAGCGCCTCGCACGCCAGATGCAGCGCAATCAAGCTCGAGGAGCAACCGGCCTTGACTGTCATACTGGGCCCGTGAAGATCGAACTCGTACGACACGCGGTTGGCAAAGACGAAGTCGTCCATGCCCGTGATGTCGTAGACGTTTCCTTCTTGCATGTCGCGGGCTTGCATCTGCAGCCAGTCCTGGCCGAAGCTGCCCGCATATACCGCAATGTCGCTGCCTCGCCAGTTGACCTCGCCTGCATTCTCAAGCGCCTCGTGCACGACCTCGAGCAGTAGCCTCTGCTGGGGGTCGACGCGGGCAACTTCGGCTTGGGACATGCTGAAGAAAGCTGCGTCGAAGCGGTCGACGGGCTCGTCGAGAAAGTACCCATGCCTCATGGACAGATTACCGGCCCCGGGGGCCTTTCCGTGGAAACCGTCGATATTGAACCGCTCGGGTGGTACCGACCGCCGTGCGTCTTTCTGGTTGACCAGAAGGTCCCAATAGGATTTCGCATCGTGGCAACCTCCGGGAAGCCTTAGGCCGATGCCAACGATGGCTATAGGGCTGGGACCAGAGCCACTTCTTGTGATGGTCATCATGAAATAAGAAATTGAAGAGCTTCACAGATGGAATTCAGTGACCCGTCATCTAACCCACTGGTCTCATATCTGGAGAGGGTTTGTTGGATGTATTACCTAATATACGCTCACCAACCTCTATTCACAGGTACTCACTAAACAAACCCTGGCAGTGCGACCCGGCTGTCTACTAAGGTACTTCTACTGGAATCCAAAGTTCGCTCTACTTCCCAGCTGGGCTGTTATTCTTGGCGCTCACCATCCATGCTGAGTCTAATCGGCAATTCGAGACGCCTTGCCTAATCTGTCGTCTTCGAGCCGACTCTACAGGAGGCCACTGGACCCCCCCCCCCTGCAGAAGAAGGATTGAAACTGTCATCTTTCGATTGTCGACTCGTACAGTTTCATTCAGGTCAGTGGAATAGATGGCGACAAGTAAGTACGTACGTATTCGAAGGAGGCTTAGATAATTTTCCGACGGTAGGATACAGTGGATGTGTGATAGTGAGTTGCTTACATCCTGTGTAGCAATCTCGTCCTTATCATCTACTACTACCTTCCTACTACATTGTGATCTTTCATGATATTATAACCTTTCAACACAAGTAGTGATCACTATGGATGTCGCCGTGCAACATGTCCTTCTCTTTGGGGACCAAGCGGATGCCCCAGTGCCCATGATTCGTCGAGTAGCCGAAAAGTCTCGCCATTCCAAGAATCTTGAATCGTTCCTTCAAAGCGCCATTGACAATGTGCAACTGGAAGTTTCTAGACTTACTCCTGCGGAGCGGGACACCATTGGACCATTCCACTCGTTGCAGGGCCTCACGAATGCCTTGAAGGGAAAATCGGACCGTCATGGAATTGCACAAATGGTCTCAGTCTTTATCGCACGTATAGGAGAGTTGATTTTGTAGGTGCAAGCTCTTCCTTGCATACTTCATCACCGCGATCAAAATTGTCTAACGTGATCCCAGACATGCAGAAAACGATCCAGCCCTCCTAGACAGCTCGACGCCACTGCTCTCTCTCGGCATTTGCGGGGGTCTTCTCCCTGCCGCAGCCGTTGCTGTGGCCACCAACGTCCACGAATTGGTAGAGGTGGCCAGCTATCTCGCCCGAGTTAACTGCCGAGTCGCGGTCGCGATATCTAGGCGCTCGATGGAGATCGAGACTGGAACCGGGAGTTGGGCGTTTTCGGTTCTAGGGAGAGTTGTTGCACAGCTCCCGGATATTTTAAAGGATTTCCATAGAGAACAGGTACGATCCGAACATGTAGAAGACGATCTTGGTTGTGAGCACCATGTTGACTTTACATTTTAGTCGATCCCGCGCCATAGACGAGCTTGGATCGCCGTCAGCACACCCACCTGGGCCACAGTCTTTGGACCCCCTTCGGTCCTTTGCAAGTTGAGGGAAACTTCCATCGCATTACAAAAGAGTGACACGGCCGAATTGCCGGCATTCGGGGCCGTACATGCGGCTCATTTGGCGGCTCCCGAGTTTGGTGATCTTGTGGACGAAAGCCCTTTACTCAACAGACCTCTCAAAACTGGCTATAGGCTCCTTTCGGGAAGTAGGTATGCACCTTATATCGCGTCTACCTTGAAAGACCTGCTTCCCCAAATCATGCTCGACATCTTTCAGAACGAAACCAATCCGGCTCGTGTCTTCGATGTGGCGGGGTCCTATCTACGAAAGGGGGGATCTCCTTCGCTCTACATGCTGGGTGCTACTAGCTATCTGGTTCTCCTGCGCCGGTCTTTACGCGCTCAGGGGTTTGAGGTGAATCTCAAGACCAATCCACCTAGTCTGCAGAGCGCAGAGCTTCGTGGCGGCTCTGGATCGGTGGCTGTTGTCGGCATGTCCGGTCAGTTTCCAGGGGCTTCAAGTGTGGACGAGATGTGGGACGTGCTCATGCGGCGAGAAGAGCTTCATCAGAAGGTGAGAGTGCTTCTTGATCCAAACCCTCCCATTCATTGTGGCCAAGCCGAAGGCTGAGACTCGTGGTACAAAGATTCCTACAGAGCGGTTCAACGCCGATGATTACCTGGATGAGACGGGTCGTGGTCTCAACGCGATAACCACGGCCTACGGTTGCTTCCTGGAGAACCCAGGCCTCTTCGACCATAAGATGTTCAACGTCTCGCCGCGGGAAGCAATGCAGATGGACCCCGGACAAAGGCTTCTCATGCACGGCGTATACACTGCTCTCGAGGATGCAGGTCTTGTCACTGGTGGCACTGCATCTGCGGACAACAGACGCATTAGCACATACATAGGCGATGGTAGTGACGACTGGCGAGAACTTCAGCAACAGCACGGTGTGGACAAGTACATTCTCCAAGGGTCCCAGCGGTCCTTCACCCCCGGACGTCTCCACCATCATTTCAAGTGGGAAGGTGCCACCTTCTTGGTCGATTCGGCATGCGGCTCGACAGCGTCTGCGGTAGGGCTGGCATACAGGGCCTTGATCAGCCGGGATTGTGACACTGCCGTTGCAGGCGGGGCCAACATCATCGCCACGCCTTTCTGGCAGTCTGCCCTCAGCAAGGGTGGCTTCCTGTCCAAGACCGGAGGCTGCAAGACCTTCCGCACCGACGCCGATGGTTACTGTCGGGGAGAAGCGATCGGAGTGGTTGTGCTCAAGCGTCTGGAAGACGCTCTCCAGGACAACGATAACATCATCTCCGTCATTCGTGGCTACGCTAGAAACCACTCGGCGGATACCGTCTCCATCACTCGACCCCACGTTCCGGCGCAGGGACGTGCCTACCAAGCCGTTCTCCACGATGCTGGCCTGGAGCCAGATGATATCAGTTACGTGGAAATGCACGGGACGGGAACCACTGCGGGAGACTCTGCCGAGCTCGAGTCTGTCGTCAATGTTCTTGCTCAGAAGAGCACAAAGGGAATGCCATTGGTGGTGGGGGCCATCAAAGCGAACCTGGGACATTCCGAGGCGGTGAGTCTTCCGGCCATCTGCGAGTTGGTGGCTTCTCGCAGCTAACGTTGGATAGGCATCGGGCATTTCCTCCTTGATCAAAGCGTCCCTTATGTTTCGCAAGGGAATCGTTCCTCCTCAAGTGGGAATTCCCGAGAAAATGGGGAATTTTGACTGCCTTGACCGTGGCTCCGTCCTCATCCCCGGCGACCCAGTTTCCTTCACACGACAAAGCGTTGGGAAGACGCGGGCCATGATAGTGAACAACTTTGATGCTGCGGTACGTATTGACCTAGATTTATATTGATCATCACTGCTCTCACCGCTCGGAAGCATTGCGCTAACATTGCTTCATTGCTTGATTGAAAGGGGGGCAATAGTTGTTTTGTATTGGAAGAACCACCTACACCTTTGCCGAAAGGCTCGGACCCCCGCCGCTATCATGTCGTTACCATTTCGGCACACTGCCAACTTTCCCTCAAGGAGAACCAACGGCGATTGCTCCAGTTTCTCACCGAAAACAGCAACACCAGTCTCGCAGACCTGTCGTATACAACGACGGCTCGCCGCATGCATCACACCTTACGCTCTGCATATACTGGCGATGGTATTCAAGACATCATCAACGGCCTGGCGCGTGATCTCGGTACGAACCACCGTGATGATAAGACTGGGGAGCCTCGCGTCGCGTTCGCATTCACCGGCCAAGGGGCACACTACGCTGGCATGGGAGCAGATCTGTTCAAGCTTTCGCAACCATTCCGGGCAACCATCACCAGTCTGCAGAAGAATTGTGTGGCACACGGGTTTCCTCGTTTCGCACATCTAATCTCGGATCCGTCCACCGCCATGGAGAATGTCAGCACGGCGCAGGTTCATCTGTCCTTGATTGCCCTGGAAATCGCACTTGTAGACCTGTGGAAGCTCCTGGGCATTTCCGCGGACCTCGTCATCGGCCACAGTATCGGTGAATATGCCGCGCTGTATGCGGCGGGGGTGCTTTCATCGACAGACGCCATGTACCTGGTGGGAACGCGGGCAATGCTCCTGCAGGACAGCCTGGAAGAGGGTGTCCACGGAATGTTAAGCATCTCGGGAACACCGCAAGACATTGCGGCCATTGTCTCCAATGAGAGCGTCATGTCCAACTGCGAGGTAGCTTGCCACAACAGCCCAGGCATGGTAGTACTTGGCGGCCAACGACCACGGCTTGCAGAGATCGAGGAACTGCTCACGGCAAGAAAGTTGAAATCCAAGAGGCTGCCTGTTCCGTACGCCATGCACTCGAGCCAACTGGATACCATACTGCCAGGAATCCGTGAGGCCGCCCGGGGCGTGCGCTTTGGCACTCCGAGAATCAAGGTCATCTCGACCTTGACGGGCACAGAGCAGCAACACTTCGACGGCGACTATCTCGCGAGACAGACAAGAGAGGCTGTCAAGTACACGCAAGCCATATCGCACTGCGTCTCTCAGGGTCTCGTCGATTCGGCTACGCTGTGGCTAGAAATCGGACCCGGTCCAGTATGCCTGGGACTTATTCGTTCCAACACCAACGTGGCCTCGCATCGTGCCATGGCTAGTTTGAAGAAGGAAGACCAGGCGTGGAAGTCCATTTCATCGGCTCTGGCATGTCTCTACATGGCTGGTAAGGCCGTCGGCTGGCGGGAGTACCACGGCGATTTCATCGACAGCCTGTCACTCATCTCCCTGCCATCCTATTCCTTCGACACCAGGAACTTTTGGATGCCATTTACGGCCGGCGGCAAGCACCAAGATGTACAGCCCATTTCCACGTGTTTGCATCATCTTGTGAGTCAGGACGATGACGGCAAAGGACAATCGGCCACCTTTACGGCCGTCGTATCTCAGCCATCCCTACTCGGAATGATCCAAGGTCACAAGCTGTCGGGTATTACCGTGTGCCCCGCTGGGGTGTTCGCCGAAATGGCCCTCACAGCCGCCCGTTATGTGCTGACTGGCGGGTCGTGGGACGCCCAATTTCCACCGTTTTCGGTACTCGATATCCAGATCGATCATCCCATCACAGCCCAATCCGGCTCTCGGAAAGTCATCCAAGTAAACGTCAGCAAGCCAAGGCAGTCGAGAGACTTTGCCGTTTCCATTCTGGATCAAGCCAAGCCTTCTCTGATCACCGCAACGTGTTGCATTCGCGCGAGAGATGAGCAGGATTTCGACGTGACGCGACAGCAACGACTCGACGTGATGCAGCCCAAGATTTCCAAACTGATGCAAGACGCTGCGGCAGGGCTCGCGAACCGATTCCAAGGAGGGCTCTTCTACAGGCTGTTTGCGAACCTCATGGATTACGCTGGGCAGTATGAAGGTGTCCAGGAAGCCATTGTGAGCAATGACTTCACCGAAGCTCTGGCCACCATTCGGCTACCAAAGGGGCAGGACTCCCATGAGTCGTGTACACTCTCGCCGTATTGGATCGACGCTCTCACCCACCTGGCCGGTTTCCTCTTGAACGGCAACCCCACGAGCAGCGGAGATTATGTATACATCGGAACGCATATGGAGCGTATGGAGATGGTGGCGAAGGACCTGTCTCCCGACGTGGTTTACCGGAGCTATGCCTTTATCGAGCCTACTCAAGGGTCCGACAACTACCGTGGCCATGTCTATATCCTCAGCGGGGATCGTATCGTGGGCTTCCTGGAAGGTGCGCGCTTCCGTAAGATGGCACGGACAACGCTGCACCGAATTCTTGGCAAGGTTGATGAACCAGCGGCGGCTGCGGCTGCGGCTGCGGCCACCATCACGGCGAAGGCGCGGCCCGTGAACGGCAGCAACGGCCACAGCAAAACCATGGAGTCGGTGCTGGTAGAGCGTCTGATGGAGGAAACGGGCATGGAAGAGAGCGAACTCGGGCCGTCGACCTTCTTTGCCGAGATCGGCGTCGACTCGCTGATGTGCATCTCCATCCTGTCCGACATCAGGGCCGAGACCGGGGTCGAGCTGAACGCCTCGTTCCTCCTCGAGTATCCCACGCTCGGGGACGCACAGCGCCAACTGCGGACGTTGGAGGTCGCGAAGCCGAAGCCGAAGCGCGAATGCAACATCGTCCTCATGCAAGGAGACGAGTCATCCAGCAGACACGAGTCTTCCGCTTCCAGCAGCAGCGCGCCGCCCCCCCTGTTCCTGATGGCCGACGGCGCCGGCTCCGCGGCGGCCTACATGCACCTGCCGAAGCTGGGCATGGCCCGCGTCTACGCCGTCGAGTCGCCGTGGGTGCGCGACCCGGCCGAGTTCACCTGCCGCTTCGAGGACGCCGCGGCCCTGTACCTGGCGGCCGTGCGTGCGAGGCAGCCGCGCGGGCCGTACCTGCTGGGCGGCTGGTCGGGCGGCGGCGTGTTCGCCTACGAGGTGGCCAGGGCGCTGCTTGGCGCGGGCGAGCGCGTGCTGGGCCTCGTCGTCATCGACATCCCGGCGCCCCGCCTCCGCCTCCCCCCCTCCGGAGTGGTGGCGGAGCCGACCATGGACATCATCGACCGCATCGGTATGCTCGGCGGCATCGAGCGCAGCTTCGCACACAACAAGTCTGCGAGCCCCGAGGCCGCGCGCCTCAAGCGCCACATGCTGAGCACCGTCACGTGCTTCAGCCGGCTGGTCCCGATTCCCATGCAGCCCCATCTGCGGCCGGAGCATACCTTTGTCATATGGGCCAAGAAGGACGTCCTGCCCAAGGCCGCCTACGATGAGCTGCCTCCGGGGCTGGACGCTTGGTTCTACCCGTCATCGCATGACCTGGGTCCCAACGGCTGGGATGCTCTGGTTGGCGACACGGTAGAATACCATCAGGTGGAAGGCGATCATTTCTCCATCATGACGGCTCCGGAGGTTTTGGGGCTTGGCAAGGTCATGCAGGCTGCACTTGCCAAGTGCAAAGTCTAGGCTACGTTGCTTGGACTATAGACTAGTGGGTATTCGGCAGTCATCGCGCTTAGCTTGGATGAATGGGAGCAATAGTTGTTTTGTGAATTTGAAGTCGTTATACTGTATATGCCATGGATGAGTCTTGGTCACTCGCGCTTCGTATGCCAGGAAAGTACTCAAGCGCGTCGGTGGTCTAGGAGTCACGTTTTTTGCCACTTTCGGTGGTTCCTCGGTGGATACCGTTTAGGGAAACTGATGTGGCAAATAGTCAACACCAGACTGTAGAAATACTATGACAATATGACTTATACGTGAATTATATTGGATACGTACTATCCAGCCATAGAATTTGTTATCACCATTATTATTGTGGTATTTCTGAAGGACCTGGTGAACCAGTAGCGATTTACTATGTAACCGAAATTTGCCACCGAAGGCTGGCCCGGCACGTGACTCCTAGACCAGTGGTGTTAACCACTCTAACGAGTAGAGACCATCGAGACGACCTGCACGTGAACGGGGGCAGTAGGAACAAACAGGAGCGTACAAGGCAGTCCGAAACGAGTGCAAGCGTGCAACTGGGTCGGGATTCCGAATTCAGCACAGTGGACATCTTCTTAGTATAGTGGTTGTGACCGACTCTCCTGCCCCTATAATAGGCATAAAAGACTGTCAGAAGAGTTACATGGTTACATGCACCATCTCTTGATATTGGCTTTACACTCATCACAGAGTCTCCAATCCTACCGGTTTACTTGACAGAAATGGCCCTCCAAGTAAAGAAGGAAAGTGCCTCGGGCTCCTCCTACCCGAATCACGACCTGATTCGGGGAGTTTGGCGACTATTCCGCCTCCATACCCTCGAGGGATTATCGACGGCAAGCATTGGATGTACGTCTCTTCTTCTTCTTGATCTTCTTCTCCTTTCGCCTTTTCTGACCGGAGATGTTGCGACTTGTCAAACTCCACAGGGCTCGCGCTTTTCTTCTACGCGATGCAGCAAGAGCTGGCGTTTGATTTGGTGCGACATGCATTCATCGGCATCTTTGCCACCTATCAGATCACCCACTGCGTCTTCTGTCTGTGGAAGTAAGTTTTCCGACCGTCGGCACCATTCGCGACAACAGACCGCTAAGGATCGACCATGTGCCAGTGATATTTGCGACCGCGACTTCGACGCAAAGGTGGCGCGTACCAAGGACCGCCCTCTTCCCTCGGGCATGGTCACCCTCACCGAGGCAGTTTCAGTCTTCATTCTCGGTCTCTCCGCCGCGCTGGGCGTCACGTATCGGCTACTCGGCGCAGACGTCACGCTGACCATGGTCCCCATATGGGCGCTCTCCTTCATCTATCCTCTGTGCAAGCGCGTCATCTGGGCCCCGCAGGCGGTCCTGGGTCTGACCATGGCGCTGTGCGTGCTCCCCCCTTGGGTGGCCGTGAGAAAGGACAGCGGCGATGCGGGTCTGCTACCGGCCAGTCTCTTTGGGGCCATATTCTGCTGGCTCGTATACCTGGACTTGATTTATGCCTCCCAGGTAAGTACCCGAGGCATACATGCATGTTCACTCCAGTCACGCCCGCCCTCAATCACTCTCACTGCAGCTTTTGTATCTGACGTTGGCCTTTCCCCTGATAGGATCGCCCTGACGACCAAAAGGCCGGCGTGAAGTCGCTGGCCGTGTTCCTGGGCGACTATTTGAAGGCTGGCCTGACGGTTCTGGGCGTTCTGCAAATCGTCTGCTTCGCGTTGGCGGCGTCGGAAGCATCGGCAGGCGTCTTTCTCTGGATATTTGGCATCGCCGTCTGGGCGGCCTCGGTTCCCTGGAGCATCATGTCACTAGACACGCGTGACCGCAAGTCGGGCGGCCGCATTTTCCTCGTGAATGCGATTCTAGGCATTTACCTGGCGGCAGTGTCAGGGCTGACCGTGTCACTCGCCATGTGATGACGAAACAAGGCAAGATGAAGCATAGGCACATGTTTTCAGCGGTGATGGCGCGAAAGGAGATTAGACTGATATACAACCGAGGGTCAGATGGTTGAACACGGCGCATGGGACTTTGAACTCTTTTCATTTCCAAGATTTCAAATCAATATCGGATTGAAACTTCCCCGACCTCCAGGGTGTGTTTTGAGTAACTCTGTCCAGAATTTGACGAGCTTCTTCCTTGACTTCAGGTTCCCCAAGATACCGAACAGCAACGGTAAGACAGCTGATAGTCACGTAGCCAAAGTCTCTGTTTCATGCAAACTGGTCATTAGCGTTTCCGATCCACGAAAAGGAGAAGAAGAGTGAAAAAAACCAGTTCATGTGCTTTCGTCGAGGGATAGGGTCACGTACTTATCTTCACCCTGCGAAGCAATCCCGCATATATCCATAGCGTGCCTTGTTTGTCTGTGCCGGGCTTCTTGCGCCTCGGCTGAGCGTCCGGCTACTCGGATCCTGGCCAGCAGCAAGCACGACACGTGGTAAAGCAGGCGCGCGACCGTCGACGAGGACCCGACGAACAAGACCTGAGGGAAGTGGGTTGTAGTTGGTGATGACGAATCTTGATCTGGGGGTGGGATGTAGCACAGGGGCATCATCGATCTCGGCACGTTACTGGCCCACTCGTCGCACCAACCCTTGTACTGCTCACAGTCCTGGCGGAGACGTTGCAGTGAATGGTCATATGTGCCCTGGGCCACCTCTGTGTGAAGTGCGGCAACCTTGGCACATATGGACACCATCCGGTAAGCCCATCGGTCTTCGTCGCAGTAAGGTATACCGTTGTTGGTACCTGTACCTTGGTCCGCGTTCAGTGCCATCTTCATTCTGTCGGCATCGCACGTCACCCTCGAGCCGCGGACGAGACTATCTAGGACGGAATTGAGGTTGTATGACCAAAAGCAGGCCCCAGCCAGACCTGAATTTCCGCCGCTGAGATCGGCTTTTCCAATCAAAGCTCGCGTACGATCCGAGTGGCCTTCGTTGGCTCCGTCACCCATAATTTCATATGCATGTAGCAAAGCTGAAATGGTCACACACAGGAGATGATCAGCATTGGGCTTGGCTGTCTCGAGCTGAAGACCCTGGCATGCCTTTCCATAGTACAGGGATTCCTCGGTAGGCATCAAATATTTCTCCCCGCAAGCCATTACCGTACTGTAAAGTGCTGGTTGGCTCAGAGCGTAAAAGGGCGTGATATTTGTGAACTATTATCTGGTCAGTCAGCGGAAAGGGGGATTGATCTGATTGTTCTACCCACGGGTTTGCTCGCGACCAGGCAGTCCATCCAAGGGGCCACCTTCCCGAGGAATATCTCCACCAGCAAACCCTCATCATGGTTGGTGATAAGCCGCAATGAGGGCAAGGGGCTGCGCCGTGCTGGAACGAGCGCGGCCTGCTCTGCAGAAGACGCCATCTTCATGGGCGGAATTGGGCCATCTTTCGATAAGCCCGCTTGAGGTAGCTCTGTCTGCGGTGTAGGCTCCGTGTGCGAGGTATGAACATGTTTCTCCTTCTGCGGGCCAGCGGCGTACCCCGACGCGATGGCTCGCGACTCGTCGTGGAACTTCAGCCGGGTGCCTGGGGGTAGATCTCTGAGAGGCTGCGACGCGGATGTCTGGGTGTCGATGAAATTCAGACGGATCCCTCTCTCACAGAGCCGGTTGGATTTGCAGCAGTTTCTACACCTACAAGTCTAGTCAGCAAGCTGAACGGTCCTGGTGCTGCTGTGACCTGTCCCGATACAAAACGTACTTGGGCAATGCTTCGTCGCATTTGATATGCCTGTCCCGACACGTCAGGCACCCGGTCCGGGCTCGGAACTGCTCTTTGCCCATGACTTGGAGCTACTGGAAAGATACTGTGCTCGCATAGGTTAGTGTCGGATAGTATTGATGCGACATTGACATCCCCATCTCTCTCTCACGGAGCTACACATCGAACAATAGTATTCCGTAGAAGTAGTTCGATACGACTAGCACGAATACAGCCCACCTGCAAGGCCCCGCGTACCCCCACCCCTACAGGCTACCCCGGCTTCTTAGCGCATACGATCTGCAGAGGCCATATCTGGCGTGTTGTTGAAGTGCTGTCCTTACCCCGGTCTTGCTTTCTCCAGATCAGGCCATCATGCCAGGCCTTTCTTGACACATGTGCCACCTACTGCAATTGTACGGAGTATCTGGACAATACGTACGACCGTACTAGCTCCTACACATACAAACACACACAAACTCAATACAAAAAGTCAAAGAATAGGCGAATCGAACGACTCACAGCCAAGGCATCATTATAACATTGATCACACCATGTCTATCCCAGCTGTTATTGACCCGCAGCTATCTAAATGATCCTGATCGTATATGAACATATCGGTCGCGCAGGAAATGGCTTTCTCTCTATTCTTATTACCCGTGGCCGGAATTCTCCATCACACGATGAGAACATTTCGAGACTTGTGAACCCGTAGATGAGAAAAGTCGAAAATGTCGTCTTTTACCTCTCCAGACACTCTTGATTTCCAGCATTCCTCCAGTAAATCGAGGAGACCACAGAGACTAACAGAGTTTCTCAGCTGGGATGAAAGCAGTTGTCGGAAGAAGCCGTGCCGCTCCTCTTCGACGACGCACCCCACGACGAAGAGCGGCCAGCCTATTAACTCGAAGAGCCTCGCGTCTTTTATATCTGCCAGGGCTTCGAGAGCGCGCCCGGCTTTCTGTTTGACCTCTGGCAGTCGCGGATACGCACCCGACACAATGACCTCCAGAAGAACAGACACGGCGCAGGCAAAGGCATGGTTGACAACGTATATATCGTAACGGCATTGAACAGACTGCAGGGGTCTGTCTTTCTGCTGCTCAAGATCCTCTTTGCTTTTGCTCAAGAGTATCATATTGCTGGCCATCCTCTTCTCAAGATCTACCTGGATCTTGTTTGCTTTGGATGTCAGTTCCCACAAGCTCAGGAGGCCTGCTGCCCTCGTTTTCTTCTTCCAGTCCCGCAGTAAATAAACGTCGAGAAGTACTTCGAAGATCCAGTTGCTACAGCTGCAAACTGCTTCGAGAGAGACTTTCTGGCAGGTGGATTTGAACAACTCCTTATAGTTGTGGGAAAGTCCTGGGGCAGTATCTTGGTTGATGGCCGATAAAATGTCGATGCGTATTATTGAGCCAATGAAGAAATCTCTTGAGGACTCCTCGGGAGATTTGTGAGACCCCGAGTTTGTCTCGGGCTATGCCTGGGCGATCCAGGGGGCAATCAGCGACGTGCCCGTTCTCAGGTGGGAGGTCCAGTCGACTTTGTCTCCGTGGAGGAGCTGTCGACGGTGTGTCAGTACTGTGGTACAATGATGGGTAGTTCTCGAGGGACTTACACTGGAGGAGATGAGTAAAACGGTGCAGGCCAGCATCGATATTTCATCGGCAGCTTTGGGCGCTCTCAGATTGCGATGAAACTCTTCCGTTGCCACATCATATCTTACGGCGTGGTCTTCGTACCGTAGTTTCGAGCAAGGCTCTTCTACCGCTCTTTGATGGCTCTTGTGCGAGCTGCTCAATGCGAGAGATGCCAGATACAAGGGTCGTGACTTGGACATGAGCCATATGAAGCACCCTTGGCTAAAGCCGCTCACGGGTGTCGAGCAGAACGGGAACTGCCAGTTGAAAACCTTTTCCATGCAGTAGGCTAGCAATATCGCGTCCTCGATGTCGGTAATGGGAAGCATGCATGCAGAAGTCCCGTGCGATGGGTAGGCTGCGCTGGTTTGACTCTCGGGCAGCAGGTAGCCGCCGCAAAGGTCATCTGCAACGCCCAGCCCAGCCGTACCTTGTGCCATGTGCACGTTGCCTGTCAGGATGGACTCGAGCTCTGGTAGGTCAAAGTTCTGCTCAGAAAGAAAGTCCATCTCCTCGAGACTTGTCTGGAAATCGGGATTCCCTGAGGAAGCAAGAGGAACATGATATCCGGATGAAAACGTTATATCATCGAACATTGTTTGTGAGTCGGGATCATCCGATGAAACAAGAGCATCTACGACAATTGTGCTTTGATCATCTTCTTCAACAGCTTCTGCGAGCCGACTCCTTGCAAACTCGTCCTGGGACGTGTCGCCGAAGGCCTGTGTGAGAGAGCTGGATTCATGGTCCATGAGCATGCCGCTTGAAGCCTCAGGAACGTCGTCTTGGGCTCGTATCTGTTTGTTCCGTCGGTTCTTGGTCAGCTGTGCCAGCTTCTGCTTCATCTTCGCCGCTTGTGCCTTTTGTCGAGCACCACGGTCCATCCAGGCCGGCCTTGCACCAAACCCGTGGCAATCGAGGCCCAGGCACATGCATTCCGTACATATAGGTCGCCTTTCGTCACACTTCTTCTTCCGGAGCCTGCAAGACCAGCACCCATCTTGGCTGCGAGTCTCAGTAGCCATTGGATCTTTACTGTTAATAGCGGACAGGAAGAATAGTCAAGATGGTGGCTAACGGTGACGGTTCGTCCTTCGTGCGACCTTGGGGTCCCGGGCTGTACACCTTGACGCCCAGCTGATGCTGGCGTTAAGATATTAGTCAGTGATAGGCTGGTATTCCCTCCAGCTTACCCTCAGCTTACCCTCGGCTTACCCTCAGCTTATCCTCCGTATACACCAATCAGGTATCATTTTTATAGAGTCAGCTTCCTTATATGGGGAAGATAAGGTAGTGAGATTTTAGCTTCGCAGTTGGTTTAAGCGAGTACCTAGGGTTATTGGCTATCATAACTCAATAATCTCTTAGGCCCCCAAGGCCCCATTTGGGTATACAATGTATACGAAAGATGTTATAGTAACTGAGTCAGAAGTAACAGATCCAAATTAGGACTATAAGCACCCAAATACGCCCTACGGGCCTAATATATAATAATAGGGGATATAGGAAGAGCTAGTAAGCTAGAGGGCTCTTTAGTAATTTATCTAAATTTAAATATAGACTTATAGTTCCTTTTATAAATATTCTCTCCTCTATATTATTATATAATCTATGCGCGTTTTATATGTTGTAGTAGAGTGGATAGGTTCTTCAAGTCCGAGAGAGTCTCAGATAACGGGAAAACGTTATTCCAGGCATGAAAAGGGTATAAGTACGAGGCAAAGGCGAAGGAAGGAAGGACACCTAGACAATAACTAACTACTAATAACAGGAATATAGAACCGAATATAACTTGATTTATACT